>JAQGBH010000039.1:0-90839 GCA_034698265.1 Sminthurinus aureus
GCAAAAGTCCGTCTAGTTACTAGTTACCATACAGTAATTACATTTATGTACATATATTCCCTGTAAATACTAAATACACATGGACATAAATCTTATGATAAGAATTAAAAAGTATACGTATATACGAACATTTTACTTAATATATATTATATTAATTGTATTGTAAAATAATTCTCAGTTAAAATTATGATAAATGATCTATACAAATATTCTCAAACATGCATCATAAAATAATAAATATACTTAATCAATTTTATTAAAATATCCTCTACTATCTACTATGTTAACAACTTAAAAATCTTTCATATTAAAATATTTAGCTTCAAAAGAGTTCAAGAGTTCAAGAGTAGGGAGAAAAATACTACTATTACTAAAAATATTATACTATACTTATTATATTCAAAAGAGCAGCAGTATTATACCTAAGAAAGGGCAACATTCGTAATGTTGATGTTTGAAAATTACAAGTAAGGTACACATGTAATATAGCTATAATATAGTATGATAATGGATAGTAGATAATACTGATTTTTCTACGCCAAACACATTTTTCGTTATGATTTTATGACGTTTACGTTCTTTTTGGTTGGTTGTAGATTGTACAAGTGTAGAAGTGGTTAGACATGTTTTTTTCAGTACGTGCAAGCGTGAGTGATATTTTCAGTTGAATTTTTGATTTTGACTTCAATATTTAATATTTCACAAAATATCCCACAATACTTATTTAATACAAATAGACACAAAAGAGCGATATGTAAGACACATTATTATTTATTATGTACGAAGCACTTTAATTTGTATACGCATTCACTACATGTTTACTATAATACAAAATGTATAATTTCTTTGTGGAATGTAGAGTGTAGAGTGTATTTAGTGTATACTCGAGCCTCGAGTCTCGCGTCTCGAGTTTCGATTACAGTGTTTTTTTTACTTGTTGCATTCTGCATAATATATTATGAGATATTTTAATTATGATTACTGTCCATTTTATTTTACTGTATTAATGATATTATACTACATTATACAAATACCTGCGTTTTAATTAATCATTGATATAATAAAATATATAGTACATAATATATTACTTATATACATATTACATATAGTCTCTCGGCTCGGCACAAGCTAGTCACTAGAAATATTTCTTGAAAGCAATACTTGTATTATGAACATGTTTAAATTACATATGTGTATACTATATACTATTACTATACAATGTGTATTAAATATATTATCATGCGTACAACGTACAATATATGGTACATTATACAAAGAAAACAAAACAATACCCTACTACTACTATATAGTATATATATAAATATATATGTATGTATATGTATAGAGATACATATAAAAATGGTAACGATGATCATGAAAATCTAAATATGTATATACACATACAAATTTAGGTTTGACGACTATATAAGTTATTATGCAGTTTTTTTGCGCTCTTGTATTATATAAAAATAAATGTTTTAAATTCACAGAATAATAATAACAACAACAAAACAACCTACATAGTATTTTAATAAAATCATTCGATTCTGAGGCCAAAGCTGAGAAGTACTTACATATGTACGCTGTACACTGTACAGTGTAAAGCAGTCTAGCATGTTTTTATTGTAGGAAATTAGCGGATATTTCACATCGGAAAACAATAATAATTCTTGTATTATTTATTTAATGTTTTAATAATCATTTATCCTGTAATATGTAATATGTAATCTGAACTGCGTCTACAATGTATAATGCATGGACACATATGACACATGGGAAGTGGAAAGTGACGAATCTCCATGTGACAAGTTTTAGACTGTGATAACAGATAGGTTTTGAGCATGCTAATGATAGAATCGATTCGTCATCCTATTGCATACAACATACAAAATATACAATATACTGCAAAATATCCATTAATATTGCACAGAACACAGAACATAGACTACAGAATATATATTGAACAGTTTGCTATTTGCTATAGGAAGAGATGAAAAATATTCTACTGTATTATACGTAGCATTGAAAAATCAAAGTTTGTGACACCTTCAGGTAAACGGTCTATGGTGTATGATATGGAAAAGATTAATAATGGTTAGAGAATAATAATAATAACACAACAAAGCCCATTATCTTATCATCTCCAAGTCTAATATAATTAAATGCCCAATTCCCAATTCTCAATGCATAGAAATTGGAAATTGAAACATTTTACCACATTTTGGATTTTGGTATAATATCAGGAATGAATTTATAAGCAAGACAGGATTTTTATTGAGGTTTTTACACGTTCACAAACACAAAATACAGGCGTTCATTTTACACACATACAGACAAAAAGTGATTTATCCTTTTACCTCCCTCCCTGTGTTTGTAGTTTGTAGTGTGTACTACACACTGTGTAGTGTGCACACATTTGTATTCACCAAGTCTCATCCACACACAAGCTACAGTCTACACTGTCTACAGTCTACGTGTTATGTATATAGTATACAGATCATTTCTCTCCGCCTCTCTTTGCTCTTTGCAGATCAACTTTACGTGTCAAAAGGCAAGAGTGTTGTTTGCTTGGTGATAAAGCGTGCAGTGTTTTACATTTATTATTTTTTTTGGCACAAGATAATTAATTAATGACCGCCATATTTACCCAGAGATACATGTATCCGCGTTTGATTAATTCTACATTCTGCATCGAACTAACAAACTTACGTGCATCAATGTTCTATGTTCTATGTTCAATGTATGTATGAATTTCGTGTAGTCTGTCCTTATTGATATTTAACTGAATAACCGTTTAGTTTGTTTATTTTCTTGGATCCTTTATGCGGGCGTTTGAACACGGAAGAATATCGTAGTGTTTCAAATTCCTATACACATATGTCTAGTACAAAAGGCATAGTTTTCAAATTGTCAAAAGTCGAAATGTACACATGGACAAAATAAAACATCTATTTCGGCTAAATTGTTTCCTATATGTGACATGAAAAGTTTGAATTGCAACCTCATTTTTTAATGACTTTGTAAAACAAACTGTGTAAGATGTAAGATGGAGGGAATGCGTAAACTAAATAAAATTGTCGCAGGATAAAACGCAGGACGAGCTCAAAGCTCAAAGCTCAGCTGTTTCTTTCTCTTTTCTTTTACTTTTTTTGAAAAGAGAAACAATCATCAGGGAATTCCAAAATTGATTTGATTATATTTAAAGATAACTCTTGTAAATTGTGAATGTGGTTATGACTTTCGACTTTTGATTGGTTCAGTAGCATGTGCTGTCTTGAAAATTCAAAAGTGATGCTACATGCTACATGCTAATATTTTTCAAAGCAATGTTAATGAAGTAGTAAAACAGATAGAATATAGAACATACAGTACAACTGTAGAACAGTAGACTCTATAAATGAACAATGGACTATAAACTATAAAGAAAGATTTTTTTCTGATAGTTCCAACTAATTTGTACACCAGCATACAGTAGGCTTCACAGTTTAAATCTTAATTGAGATTAATTCATTACTTTTACAACAACTATTTATCTATGTATCTATGCGCATGTCTAATGTCTAAAAAGGCCATAAAAATTCATTGGCGGAGCAATGTGTTGTAGTTTGTATTTTGGATACGGATATTTGTCTTTTTTGTCATATTGCTATGTGTTTTATCACTTTTATGGTTTTTTAATAGTTGTAGGAAGAATAAGAAGAATAAACAGAATATCTGTAAAAAGAAGGCTGACGCTTGCATGTGTAGTTTGTAGTTTGTACATTGTACATAGATACATACGTGAGATTTTATGAGTTGTTAATAGTATGCGGATTTGAATATGCTGAGGTAGGTACGTGTTGCGCATTAGACATTAGATTCTACATTCTAGAGTCCATATGTGTAGGAAAAGGAAGAGAGGAAGGGAGAAAGAAAGAAAGGAGGAAGGAAGGATTTGATCTCGTGGCCGATTAAAGCTAAAGATTAGAATTAAATTATTTGGTGAAGCCATTCGTTAGTTCCAAGTTCACTTGGGAGTGTAGCAGACAAAATTAATGATTACATAAATGTTTCAGCATCACAGAATCCAACCTACCGAAAACCGTGCTTGAATAACCGACACATTTATCCTCAGTAAAACCGTCTCTCATCTACCTTCCTTCCTCTCTCCTCTCTCTCTCTCTCTTTGCTATACATCTAGAATGCAGAATCTAGAATCTAGAATATGCAAACTGCGAGAAAATCTACAGAGTACATGATACAGAGATGCCTATATCCACATGCACATTTCATATGTATGGAGTATGGAGTATGAACTGTAGACAGAGAAAATATTCTCACAGCTATTTATCTTTATTACAAGTTGAAATAGTTTTGAGAACTTGCGTATATATCTACTTAAGTGTAATGAACAGATTCTAGAAAGAGATTCTCTCTCGCTACCCTTTTGTATCATTATTATTGTTGTTCGTTGATGTGTAAGTAGTAAGTCCGTATATATATAATACACATGTAGAAAAAGATATGCAAACTACAGATGTACATGGATTCTTTATTCATACCTTGGCAAAATCCAAATCCAAAACCAAATCCGAAATATGCAAAAACAAAATTAATAGACGAAAGTATAGATTATAATGCATAATGGAAATGTACATATTACATATTTCATTTATTGTGTGTGTCTTGTGTCTTGTGTCTTTGGTGGGTAAATATCACCACTATTGAGGACTGAGGTTGAAAAGAGATAAGTATTTTATGTGCATTGCATATGCTTTTTTGTAGTTATATACTATTTGCAGTATGTATATTTTACATGAAGATGAGAAGCAGAATCGAAAACTAATTTTAAAACGTTCCGATCCTATGCGGTGTCTTGTGTGTTGTGTGTTAGTCGGATACTCCCGATTTAAAAATAGTCTCTTTCTCTACTGAATAACCAACGACTGAAGACAAAAAATCCTTAATTCTGCATCTAGATTTTTCCTACTCTTTTTCAATATTATAGCAGATACATTATACATTATACATCATTATATTATTATATTATGCACATCACTTCTGTATGATTTACGAATGTGTAGATTGTAGATGGTAGAGATGGTAGAGCTGGGAAAGATGGCACAAGGTGGAATGTAAATTGTACATCTTCAAATTGTACGCGAAGGAAAGAAACATAAGTCAAAGGTACTTTTATTTCACACTTACCAAATGTTGCACATTTTCTAAATATGTGTAGTTCTTTTTCACTCGTTGCTAATTTTTTACGGTTACACTTTCCCTCACTTGAACTTTGCAAGTATTTTTCCCTCCAAAGACGTTCAACATTCAAACATTGTCATTTATGTAAAATTTCTAGAGGGAAAATAGTAAACATAAAAATAAATAATAAATAAACATTGCAAAAAACTTATGCAAAAATTCACATGGTACATGAATCAGAATATGGACAATATGGACATTGGAAAATTGTAGATGAAATTGTAGCAAAAGAGGAAGGAAGGTTTCTGTATTTTTGACTTGTCTATCTATTCATCTATCTATCCGTCTACTCCCTGAGGTTTATGATGTTTATGAACCAATACATTAGTAGTTGGTTGATAAAGGGAATGCCGTCAAATTAGATTGGAGCTCATAATTTGCCCAAGCTTTTAACTTGTTAACACGTCATTTAAAAATGTCAGTTTTTGAGCGGTAGGAGTCTGTTTCTATTCTGTATATTTTGCATTCTGTAGTCATGTCGAACAGGGAGAAGAAGAAGAAGAAAAAGAAGAAAGAGAGAGAAAGAGAGATGTATCACTCTTCCAACTACTTCACATAAGACATAACACAACATAACATAACATGGTGGAAACCCATCCTTTACATTTACTTTATTCACATCTCTTCACCGATCATAATATTCATTGACTGTGAGGAATCACTTTTTCATTATATCATTCACCATATAACCCAACTCATCATCATCATCATCATCAGCTCGCCTTGGTTTCCTGTGGATTCTACACTGTCCTGTACTAAACTGAACTGAACTGAGCTACACTATTTTACACTACTGACTACTGACTACACTACACCATACTTCATGCTGATATCCAGAAGGCACTTCCGTTCATTTGCATACACATGCATCCTAAATCCTAGTGTATATATTCTAGTACAGTCAGGATTTTGCAGATTGAGATTAATTCCACTACTCCTTCAGGCTTCAGGTACGTAGCTACAATTTAATTTAGACACATTTTGAATTTTCACTGAAACTATTCAAACCTGTAGCTTTTACCTTTTACCTATCAGCTACAGCTGTAAAATTGAAAAATCACCATTATTTATTTTTATTCAATCTTCATTTGGATTTGGATTTGGAAAATGTAAAGAGTACTAAAATAGTGTTAAATTGAATATTGTATTGTTTTTTCTCCATGTATGTCCTGTGTACTCTGTGTACTGTGTACTTATAAAATGTGGTTAAAAAAGTTGTCAAAAAATTGACAGATTAAAAGGGTTTACGTGTTGTCTTTGTTTAATTTTTTTGGTTTTGTGTGGTTTTCTTTCCTTTCTTTTTAATAGACCATGGACCATGGACCATGGATTCGTGGATTCTTCAGAATACAGTGAAACATATGTACTTGGACTATCTTGTGTATCCGATTCCAGATTCCAGCTCCATCCTCCATCCTCCATCGTGTTCTACTATCAAGAATTTCTCTTGTTATTTTAATGTACTTTATGGGTAAATGGAGAATCATAAGAATAAGAGCTACCAAAAAACTCCCTCTTGGAAATACCAACAACATGAACAGGAACAGCCAGCACACAACTACATGGTTCATGGTAAAAGGGAAAGAAATGTCAAGTCATGCTCATCGTACTTCGCTTGTCTGGAATCTGAGTGAGCTGATACGATAGGAGATGACATGGGCCAATCCAAATGCCAAATGCATTAAGCTATACACTGTATACGAACTACAGTCCACAGTCTACAGCCTCCAGCTTTCAGCCCGTCCCGTTGACATGTGACTGCTAGGAACTCTCTACTCTCTACTCTCTACTGTCTACTCTATGGAAAATGGAAACATGATTACCGCAAAGCAAAGACAACCCATGTGTCTAGAGTCTAGAGTCTAGTACATTGTATGTGTAGCTTTACTCTTTTTCATCCACACTCGTCGTCCTCTTCTTCTTCGTCTTCTTGATAAGGTGACACATTCATTTTTGTCTATTCTCTTCTTTTGAATGTTCCATAACGAGCAAACCTAACCAAACCAACATCCAACAAACTAACAAATAAATAAAAATATGTACAATATACATGGAATTGATATTGTGGGCCAAAGCTACACTGTTTTCTTCTCCATCTTGGAAAGATTTTCTTTTTGCATCAAGAGAGGAAAAATAATACTTATAAGTATAATGTATAACATACTTCTGTGTACATTGTACATGTTTGAAAGTATTTAATGCATTTCTTATTGTTGACAGTGTTATCTTGTTGAGTTGAGTTGAGGTATGGTGTGTATTTTGTGTGGAGGGTTTTCTCTTGGCTGAGAAGTCCAAACTAAGAATGTCCACCACCGTCCACAGTCCATAGAAAAATTGTGGAGAAACCAAGAAAAAGGACAACAAAGAAATGGGAAGAAAAAATATGTGTGGAATATGTAGGATGTAAGAGTATTTGTAAGTTATTATGTAATACCTACAAGTGTATGCTTGTGTATTTGTGGTGTTGGTTATGTTGTATTCTCGGATTGTTTTGTGTTTTTCTCCTTGTTTGACTTGACTTGTGTGTGTGTGCAGTCATATATGTAGAATGTAGAATGTATAATGTAGAATGGAGAATGAAGAAACGGAGGAAGAATAAGAATAGGAATAAGAACAAGAAGAAAGAGAAGGAGGAGGAAGAAAAAATTATTGTAAAAGTCATGCTATTGGGGTATAATCTATCATTCTTTCATGACTCTTCATGCAGGCGAACCGATGTCAAGTCAACTACCGACAATACTGACACTATTTCCTCTATCTATTTTGCTGCTCTCTCTCTCTCTCTGTATCCCTGTTTTGTTTGTATTTGTATTTCTATTTGGATTTGTATTCGGAGTTGTAGTTGTAGTTGTGGCTACAAATGTTGTGTATCGTTGGTTGGCTGCTTGATGCTTGATGGTTGATGGTTGACGACTCTGCCGAGTTGACGAAAGGAGGAACGTATCAAGGAAATGTCTTGAGACTTGAGTCTTGACGCTACGTGACGGGTGACTAAAAATTTAACGCCGTGAACAGTGAACATTTTATGCATACCATAGATTTGTGCAACATTTTACATGTACCATCAACCATCAAACTTGCTTTACTCATCAATGTAATCAAAATTTATGCAATGTTTAGTGTGTAATGCCACTACTGATTTTTCATTATTTTATGTATTGAATTTGATTTTTATTAGAGAAAAGCACAGCTTAATTCCAGAATTTTCATGATCATTTTGCAGGAGTGGATGCAAAATGCAGAGAAATTCAACAATTTCGGATTGTTTTTGTCTCAGAGTCTAGGATTCAAGGTTTGGAGGAAACGAGAGAACAAGTAAAGTTTGGAGTTTGGACATGAAACATTGACGTTTGAGGTAGGCAAATTCAATAAAAATGATTTATGTGTGAGTGTTTTTGTACATGCTATAATATTTGGTGTTTGGGATTTGGTAGGTCGAAATCTTTGAGGCTGAGATTTGTGTTTTGTGTTTTGTGTTGGGAGGTTAAATAATTATGCAAATGTGCCATATGTTGAGTCTTAGTCTTGAGAGTTGAACACTGAGCATTGATATTGGGTATTATGAATTGGGAAGAAATCACAATAATAAATTCCTGAATATACGATAAAATACACAAAATACAATATACAGCATTCACATATATACAGATTTTAGGTACGTTCATGAATTTGACCAAAATTTCATTTATTTTTTATTCTCTCCCTTTCTGTTGTTTTTTAGGGCAGCCATGTCACGGTTTCTACAGTATACAGTGTACAAAGTAAAAAGTAAGAAGACTACGACTACTACCACTACTACTATTACGGTACAGCTCCTCGTCCTCTTCCTTGTCGTTCATTCATGTGTATGAGAAGGAGAACGAGAAGGAGAAGGAGGGATGTGGAAGAGTTAGGTTTGGATCTACTTGACATGAATTTGGCTTGAAGAGTGTAGAGTGGAGAGAGAAGTTGAAAGGAAGAGTGAAGGAGAGAGTGAGAGGCTCTGGTGTTGGTGTGTAGTGCATTTCAATAAAGGAGGGAACGACAACTACGTGAAATGGTGAAGAAATTGAACGGAAAATTCCAATGTCGAAAACAAAATTTTAGGAATAGAAAATTGCCTTTTTTCACCACTCAGTCAAACAAAGCAAAAGTGGAATGAGAGAGACAGAAGTACGAGATGGAAGAAAGAGAGAGAGAGGAGAGAGAGTATTACATAGGCGATACTGCTTGATATAGCATTGAGGATTGAGGAGGAGAGATGGAAAGAGAGAGAGAGTGAAAAAAGGAATCAAGTGAAGTCGAGCTAAACGGAGTCAAGAGGAGAAAACCAGACTGCAAATATACATGATGATACATGAAAAGTATTATAGAAAAAAAAGGGAAAAAGAGTTAAGAGATTGAGAAGATTCCGGCTCAGTTTCAGATTCAGATTCAAATTCAGTCTCAAAAAATACAATTTCTTTTAGTAAACTCTCTTCCATTTCTTTATATTGTACATTGTACATATATCAAATCACTGTGTTCTCTGTTCTCTGCATGTTATAATACACTTTGTAGATATGTGTTTTATCCGGTAGTATTTTACTTTTTACTTCACACCCAGGATTCCGTTTCGGATTTGTAAATTCAAATTTCTACATTTCTGCATGCCAAATGTACAGAGTACACAGAGATTTACAAAAACTTGAATTTAATTCTACATGGAATTTAAATCCTCACCAAACATCAGTCAGACTTTATCCCATTTCCCTCACATTTGACTTGTTCAAAAAATGATTTTCTTTTTAACATACTTTAAACCCTTTTAATTGTATAGTAAACAGTAAATATGATGATACAATCAAATATAATATATTACTACACAACACACAAAACACAAAACTGAGTACAAGTTATTTTCAAATTTCAAACTTAAATATAACGGAACATGATGTAACATGTATAATGTATAATGTATAGATACAGGAATTAAAAACGGAAATATTAAGTCTGTATTTGGCATAGGATTTTAACGTTGAACGTTTAAACGAAACATGAAGATGAAGACGAGACAAGTGAGACAGACTGAAGACTGAGTAAGAAATAATAAGGATGCCGACTTTGTTGTCAAACATGAAGAGAAGAGAGAAAACAGCTACTAAAACAATGTTGATATCAAATTCATAACGGAGTCTCTTTCTCTCTCCGTCTTTCTGTCTTTCTCTTGATGTCTCGTCATCACCGTCATTCTCATCGTGATTAATGTCATGTTGACCTAACTTCCCTTGTGTCTTTGGTCTTTTTGGTCTTTATTCTTTATGCAGTCCGAGGCAGTAGCAAACGTACATGTAATGCAGAATATAGCTGTTAGAATAGCTCACAGCTCAGAACTCAGAGGAAGCAGTCAAGTATTACACACAACAAACAGATATGTATTATATTATAAAATCATCTTTTTATACAAGATGTACAATGTACGGTGCACGGTGTACATACAGCTTATTCATCCATGCTCCATGCTCCATGCTCCAAGTGAAATGTAAAAGAGGGGAAGAGACCAAGAAACCGAGAAGAAGCAGAAAGAGAAGAGCAGCCACATGCAGCCCGAATCCGGGGTCACAAAAAATTCTGATGCTTGATGTATTGCGGCTTCTCTCTCTCTGTGTACTCTGTACTATGTTCTGTATTCTGTATATTCTCGTTCTTCTCATCGTCCTGTTCATCTCTGTTTCATCCCCTTTTCCTCCAGGATTTCGATTGCACTTGAGATTACTTGATAATTACACTACAAATATACAAGATACAAAACTTTGGATTGTGTTTCGTGTTTCACAGGAATAAGTACTACACATTTAGAAGTCATTTTCGGTACATCATCTACATATGAAAATTTGTAGGTTCTAGCTACTGTTATTTTTTAATGTACACTGTACACAGTGTGTAAATTTCCCTGGATTATTATTAATAGAAGGTCTTTCATTCATTTGAATTTTACACAGTCTCTTCATTTTGATTTCCATTCCAAAATTTTTGTTTTGTTAACACAAGTTTGTTTTTTGAATTTGTTATTTGTACAACTGCTAATTGCCAACTGTAATCATGCGATAGTAAAATACATACATAGTATAGCGTATAGATTATAGAGTATAGAGAATAACTTTTGCCTCCTTACATGAACAGTACATACACTTGAATTTTCGAAAGATAGACTTGAATCTTGAATGCTGAATATATTATCATGTGTATACATGTATAAAGTATGTGCTGGTTTTTGGTTAAAGTTTGTTATTTTTACGGCATTCATGTGGAATTAAAAGATGTGGGGAGAAAAACTTTGCTTTTAAAGACATGTTCAGTGTTCACTACTCAATGTTCAATGAAGAATGACTGGAATACCAGTATACTGTGTATTGTGTATTATGTACTAATGTACTATGTTCTATGTTTGTATGATAGATAGTGTGGTACACATGAGATTAAAGACAGAATGATTGATTTCTTTGCAGATTTGGAGCATAGCATCAGAACTTGGTTCATTTTGGATTTGGATTTTGGACTACACTGTGCTGAATAGTGGATAACATTCTTACACGACTCCCTCTCCTCTCTACTATCTACTCTACTCCATGTTGGAGACAAGCTGAAGCAATTCACATTCACATCTACAGTCTACAAAGAAAAAACAAAAGAAACATAAAAATTCTTGGGAGGGAAAGTGAAAGTAAGCTGGAGTCTGGAGTCTGGATTCTGAAATCTGAAATCCAGATATCTGCATGTAGATATCTATGTAATCTCAAATCTACATAACTTTTACCACAATTTACACCATGCATATATACGTTATAGTACTTTTTACTTTTTATCATGCATGCTTATTATATACATACATATTTTGAAAAAGAAACATGCGTAAATACATAATATGTAATATGGTATTTTCATCTTTATACAGATAATACAAAACTGTCAATGCTGGATGCTGGATTCTGGATGCTCCTACAAGTTGAGTGAAGGAATTAATTTGCCCCAAAACACCAAAAACAAAAAACAAGCACAAACCCACAAGTCTCAAGTCTGATCATGAGGCACCAGGAACCACGAGAACCTCTAAATAAATTATGGCAAGGTTGTGAGAAATTATAGCAAATGGACCAATTCATCAAAATCTACACATCACCAATCAAACAGTCAAAAAATCTACTTCTACTATCATATAAAAGGCTAAAGAATAACCGCGAGCAAAAAGAAAACTAAAAAAGAATTTCAAGTTTGGATTCAGCAAAAAAATTCGTCCAATACTCTACAACTGTACAACACGTTTTTTGTATAACAACGGAATTCCAAATTTGTTTTTTCTCTTTCTCCAAAGTAGAGAAGAAAAGTAGGAGCTGACACTTCAAACTAGAAGCTAGCAGCTAGAAGCTTGAAAAGAAGGCAAGAAAGAAAGAACAAAGCGTCGTCAAAATAGCAGAGTGACAAATATATGAAGTACGCACAAGAATTTGGAATTTGGAATTTTAAATTTTAAATTTGAAAAACAGAATCTGTTTTACTTTGTACTTTGTGCCTCTTTTCTGTATTTCTTCCTTTATTCTTCTTTGCTTCTAACTGAATGAACAATGAAAGATTCTGTCAATACAGTAGTGAATAGTAATACACGTCAAGTTTTCTGTCGTCAGTCGTCAGGTTGTCATTTGTAAAAACTTTGTATTCTTTTTTTTTCTGAAGTTAGAAGTATAAGAAAATCATGTCAAAATATACAGGAATGCCAAAGTCCAAATATTTTTGCAGTATGTATTTAAATTTTACACGAGTTTTCTTGTACATGGAAAAGCTGGAAAATTAAAAGGTGTAGATATATCCATAATATTTACCTATGTAAGTCTAAAATCTCGTATCCAGTAGTAACTTTATATAATAATACAGTAGAGTATATGTATGTACTATCGCTCCGTCACCGAGTATAGGAGTAAAAGGAATCAAGAATCAAGACAGAAGGAAGAAGGATGATCCATTAATCTGGGGTTAATTAGTGACTGCCTTTAGAGCTTAGAGTTTTGGGTTTGGAGGCAGAGCGACAAAGAGCTAAAAGTAATGTAACGTGAACGTTTCCAGTTTGCATGTAGCATGTAACACCATACAAGCTTCAGGAGTTAGGTGCCGAGAAAAAAAAGAGATGGAGGAGAGTATTGTATAGATTGTAGATTGTAGATTGTAGATACATGTGATAAGAGTGTAAAATATCTGCCAATGCATAAATATAGATGTATGTATTTTGAGGATTGAGTATTGAGTATTGAGTACACATAATATAGTCCTGTAAACTGTAAGATGTACCATAATATGGATTCGTGTGTGTATTGCTATGTCAAAATGTGACTGTGTACTTTTAACTTGTAGTAAAGTGTACATTTGTGGATTGTGGCTGTGGATGTGGATGTAGTTTTTGCAGAGAGAAAAAGATTGAAAAGGGATTGAGATAAAAAGGGACACACATGGAAAAGGAATGGCAAAAGGAAAGTTGATTTTTCCTTGATAAATTGATTATTGATTACTTTCTTCAGAAAGAAAAATAGGGTTCACACACTATTCCAGTGGGGTGCCACTATTCTATTTGCCACTATTAGTATTACTACTTGTCCTGTAAGAAAGAAAAACCCACCTACCACCTACACCTACATATTGCATATGTGCAGCAAACGCATGTATTATATTTTATACTACTGATAGAACTGTGCAGTTTGTCTGTACTCTGTATTCTGTATGCACATTTTTGACTTATTCCTGCTTCTTCAACCTAACTAATTTTTTCAAACTCCAAACTCCAAAATCCAAACTCCCAACAGTTCAAAAACTGTAACACGTATTATTATGGGCACTGAATTACTTGTGTATATTTGAGATTATTTGGTAGTACTAGGTTGTTCTTTCTATCTGGAATCTGGAGGCAACTTCCTACTTCATAGACATATAGACTATAGACTGACGACTTGAAACTTGAAATGATTAAGTCAACTTTGATCGGTGTTCATTTTTCTTTCTAGTAATTGCCCTTCTTCCTTGTCCTTGAATCTTGAATATGCCTGCTCCCTTAGTATATGTTTTTATATGCAAATATTCGAAATACACAGGTATGAGACCACAAATCCATACTTATGTATTATAAGTCGACCTAAGTCAGTTTTTGAATGTTGCGTATTTATTATTTATGTTTTACATAGACCTCGATATTACATTATATTATTTTATATGGTACACGTTCTTCAATATTTAACACAGAATTTTAATGACATTTTGATTTTTGTGACTTGATATAGCTGAATTCCATAAATTCCTATTACAGAATCCTGTGATAATTATTCAACTCATCGAATTTGAAATCAAGGACTTTTGTTTGGTAATAATGACTTGAAAAATAATATTATTATACAAAATATTGAAATCAAAAACTTGCTGACAAACCGAAAATCAAACTAATTGTACTTTTATAAATTTGTAGGTCTACTCACAGAGGAAGAAATTCTAGTTTCCAGATTCTACATTCCAGATTGCAGAGAAAATAGTAAATCCAATGACAAGGCTTGTAGCTACAAGCATGGATTTGGGGAGTCATGATGCATGTGTGATGTGTGTGAAAAGACGGGACGGGGAAGATGCATCCAATGAAAGTTTTGTGATGGCCGAGAACGTCAAAAGAGCCATTCATGCTTACACTAGTCCTTCCCACATGTCAATCTCCCAGCTCAAAGGCAGTCGAGGCTTATGTACCTTCCAATTACTTATTTATTACAAAAATGTATAGGTATACATATATGATAAATACATTCAATATTTATATATTATGGTATAATCAATAGTCACTTTTACAAAACTTCAAATTATGATATTTTTCAACATGTAACGATGACATGAAAATTTAGTTGTAGATTTTTAATGAGAACAAAAACTCAAATCTGCTAACAAATTATATACAAAGCATTTTCTTATGGATTTTCATATTATTTAATATTGAAATATGAAAATGATGATGCATGAATACATAATATCTAATATAACAGAAAATAGTTGACTTGATAAGTACCTACACCATTATTATGAAGATTGGATGAAAATATCCAGCTATTATATATACAATATGCGGTAGTTATGTATAAACCGCGTTTTGACGTTTTGGACAATAGAAAATGTAAAATAGAACATAGAAGGAGACGAGCGAGAAGACAGGCGACATTCATGTCATATTGGAATACCACAGGGAAGAATCCACACAAAATTCTAGATTCAAAACTCAAAACAGACAGACAGATGAGGAGAATTATGGGAATGTGATATGATGTTTGAGATGACATTGGGAAGGAAGTTATCACAAAGTTTTACTATGCATGTCAGTTTTAGAAATGAAATGACAGGACGTTCATTCGCTCTTTCCATTCTGTGTTCTGTGTTCCTCGGTCTTATTACATACATTGTTCACTGTTCAGACACAGTAAAGAGTAAAGTTGTATGCCGGGTACATTGGACATAGATACTGGAAATATACGTTTACATTCGGAACTAGAGAATAGAGAATAGCGCTGTATTATTGTGATGTGATGTAATAGGACGTAAAGTCAACTGTCAGGTTGACATCAAGTTTAGTGCAAATTTCATGCATGATAATTCAATTTCAATTTCGTATTTCATATATTGTGTGTATATTTACATTTATTTATTGTGTTTACAAAATATCTGTATGTATAGGCTTATGTAAAGCGTTAAAAACTTTTTGAACAAAACAATATCGTTTGAATGTGCATTCAAGGTTCAAGATTCAAAGCACAAATAATTATTTTTTTATATGTATATTTGTATTATGTATAGTATACATTTTGTATACTTAAAAATAAAAGAGTCTTTTTTTAATCATAAATAATACAGTTTTTGTACCACATTAAAGCACATGACAAACATGGAGGAAATGATGAAGGTTTGTGATTGGACTTGAGAGCCATGAGACTTAAAGACTGGATAGGCTGAAGCGACTAGTCGTTTCCCCAAGGGGTCAATCTGTTGGTACGTTTGAATGCTGAAGGAGTTACCTTCGATGACGACGGGGCATAAGGCATTTGGGCGAGTGAACCAACAAAGTGTATAGAGAGCCAACTCAAATTCAGGACTCGTCCCAATAAAAAAGGAACTGCTCGCTTTACATTTGTTCAGCCATTTGAAATTTACATTGACAACTGAGGCTTTCTACAGAACAAATAAGGAATAAAGTATGGATAAACATGTAATTGTAAATGTATCAACTTTCATAATATTATGGAAAATATCAGGTTATTGAACTAAAAATTCTTTTTGCTTCTCATTTTCAGAATTATTCTGCTCCTCTTATGTCTTTCGACTTTCGACTTACATCACTCAGCTTTATATAGTCCAAATATCCATTGTACACGATATTTCCATCTAAAGATTCTGATAGGAAACGAACCCAACTATGGAGTCCACCAGCCTTATTTCCCGTCCATTCTCCCAGAAATACATGCTCAAATCCTGAGGAACTAGAATTAGCACAATTTTTACACCGCTTGTAAAAATTGAACCAAATGTCATGTAGTCGGTTTTCAAATCTTTCATGCGTCACAAGTCCTTTGGAAACCAGAAAATTTTCCACACCAACCATCACCCTGGTTCTGACAATAGGATTGAGGAAATTATAGACGTCAGTTAATTCTGTCACTCCAAGTATTTCATCCTTCGAAGTGTCCGGGATATAATCATCGTATAGATTTGTAAGCATCAAATAAGTGTTGGTCAGATTTAAATAGGATGTATTAAACGCTATTAATCTGTAAAAGAGACAAAAAAAACTAGTTTCCTTTTCTTTGTTTAAAAGTTTCTAAATCTGTTATCTAAAACAATAACAGAAAGATGTTCAAATGTTAAAAATGGTTGTTTTACGGTTGAAAAGCATTTTGATAAGTACAGTCTGTATCCGTTTTCCCTTGAATATTAACTGTAATGGCGTCAGATAAGGTATTTCGATCCCAAAATAACAGTGACTCTGCCATATCTTGGAGTTCTTCATCACTCACTCTGTCTAAATTACAGAATAGAACGATAAGAAATACGCAAATATTTAAACAGTAATTACAGAATCAAAGAAAGGAAAGTTCTTGTATTAATTCACATGTAAAATATTTTACCTAGTAAGCAAGTTTCACCATAGTCTGGACAGCAACTATCCTTCTCCATACAAAATTCTCCACATTGACATGGACTAGATAAATTTGTTAAGGTATTGGCACATTTGCCCACACAAGAGGGAACTTGACCCTTCCAACATTCTGAAATGTAGTCTATACAACATTTTGATGTAGTCATACAGTCTATAGCACAGGAGCACGGTGGGGACAATTTTTGTTCAACTCCAGAACTATTTACAGGAGAGAAAAATACAGCATTCTCTTTCACATGACAGCGACCAACACAAGATTCTAAAAAAAACAGGATCAATAACAAAATTTTACAATAAAGTTGACGCAAGAGTAAAAAAGTGATTTCTGATCTCTTTACCTGTCTCATCATATGTTGTGTAGTAATTTGTTATAGATTCACTAAACACTAATCCAGTGCAGAATAGCAATAGAATATTTACAAGCATTTTTAGAAAAATTACAGTAAAATCCTACTTTTTCTAAAATTCATGATACTGAATATTGAGTGTTTTTCCCTTTCACCTTCACACTTGTTTCATAACATATTTCATATGGCATCTGAATCAAATATCATGCAGTATCTGTAATCTGTAATCTGTATAGATAAATGCCCAGAATGCACTGTTAACTGTTATCATCATAAATAATTCATAATACGTAATGAAATGACCTTTTGTGATAAAAGATAAGAGAGATAAAACTATTGAGAATTGCCATTAATTTCTGCATCTCACTTTTTTTGTCTACACATGTATGGATTTTGTGACATTTATTACAGAGGAAAGAAAGGCGACAGAGCTGACATCACGCAGAGTATTTCTCAACTACCGTTTTACAGACAAGGTGATCTTGAAGGGAGGCCCGGGAAATATTTAATTTTGAACTTAGGCACATTAAAATTGAATTTTAACGTGGTTTGTAAACGACAAACTTAATTGTTTTTGTTGTAGTGTGTGTGTGTAATTATAAAGCGTAACAAATAGGTAAGTAAAATAAGTACACAGTTTAAGTTTTTGTTGTATTATTTCACAAATGGATTGTACAAGACTAAAAATATATAAAAGAATGATGAAATAATTTTGTGTCGGTATTTTTTAATTGTAGGTTTCCAGTGTTTTGCTTGTCAATTGTCAATTACACATACACTGTTAAAATGAATCGGAGCCGGTGTGTATTAGCTGGAATAGTCAAATGTAATAATGTACTACATCAAAATATTAGAACATTCATTCCTTCAAGTTCTATTCTGCCGAGTATAACCATAAAAGAAAAAAGTCAATTTCAGAACAACTACTACCATCACCATCAACAACAACAAACGAGATATTTTAGTCTAGGACTTAGTAAAGTGCTAAATAATACTAGTTCAAGTAATAGTAATAGTAATGAAGCTCAAAATTCAAAGCATCCTACAACCATTGCACAGCAAATGAAACATGATTGGGAAAACCGGTTTGCTCCTCCAATTGTGGATGAAGAAGGAAACAAGAGATGTAAAAATACTGGACGATTAATTGTTTATGAAGGACAATTAAAGAGACAAATATTCACAGTTAAATTAATGTCCATAACAAGTTCCCTGACGGGTCTTAGTCTACAACCTTACCTCTTTTCAAAAATGGGAAGCTCCTCAATATTAGCTTGTATTCTTGTTGCTATACCTGTAGGATTTTTTACTTTTGTCACTCCGATTCTTCTTCATCTACTGTGTAAAAGATATGTGACAGATATTTATTACCTGGAGAAAGAGGATAAATATGTAGCTACTACTTTTAGTTTACTTGGAAGGTTAAAGGAGGTAAGAAAATGACTTATGAAAAAGAAAAAATATGAGTATTATTATGTTCATTAATTCAAGACAGGTGATAGTACAGTAATAATACAGTAACAGCAATAATAATAATAATAATGTTACTTATTCTATGGATCAATTAACTTAAATATAAATTTTAGCTGACAACTTTTCTCTTGTATGTATTTTTTTAATTTAAATAGCTGGAATTCACAGCTGAACAGGTAGAGCAACCGGAACTCCCAGGACCTTTATCAACAATTGTAGTGACTATTGGAAATAAGAAATACCCATTCTTTATTGCACCTAATAATTATGCAGATCCTTTTCATTACAAAAGACTTATGGGATGGGATAAACCTGTTGATTTACGTTTAAATCCTGATGCTGCTAAAAAGACTAGAGATATGAATGAGGAATTAAAGCAAATTGTAGAGAGGCGAGTAGAAGAAAAAAAGCAAAAAGCTTTCAAATATCAACCTCAACAAAAGTCATAATAATTTTGGTGTTCATTTATAATCAAATATTATACGATTTAATATTTAATAATAATTACGTATTATTATTATTCACGTAAATAAATATGAATATGAACAACGGTACTCAAAACAAAACAAAAAAAAAATACTTGTTAAATAAATTATAGAGAATTTATTGACCATACAAATGTGTTGATTACATTCAAAAGTATTTTGTGTTTTTCTGTGTATTCATGGATATTTTTTGTATACATATGAAATTACAGTCATCAATTTAATAGGCGGTTGGACATTGACCATGTTGAGATTCCGAAACAAAAGTAAGTAATAATTTTTTACGTTTTAATTATCAAGCTATGACGTTCATTATTCGTTTATCACGTCATTGCACATTTTACAATAATTTAAATAACTAAAGACCACATGTTCTAACAATTTATGTATTTTATTTTATTTGCAGATGTACAAAGGTTTACTCGGTAGACTTTGTGCTCGTTCAGCATTCATAATATATAGTGTCATGTGTCATGTAGACAGTCATAATTTATTAACTACGCATTCATAGTTCTTTTTATGAAGTTCAAGTGCAGACAGATAGGGTTAGAAATTAAAGTAGGCTATAAAAATTTAATTACTTTGTAATGGAGATGCACGTTTTATTATTATTAAAGAGGGTACATGTATGTATTATAATGTCTCTGATACAGTACTGAGAAAATTTTATATATTTGAAGTTTAAAACTTAACCAACAAGTAAACGTTAATTAATGTATTGCTTTTTTCCAAATCTCAATAGCTGACCATTAGTCATGTATTTTAATTTGTTTAATGTTTATTATGTTGCATGTATCTCAGTTTGGAACAAAGGAAAAGTAAAACAGTCTTTAAAGCTTATAAAAAGAAGAAAAACGAATTTACTGTGATTGAATTGTACATTATATTTTGGTCAGAAAGTTTTAATAGAAGAAAAGTAGAGTAGACTTTTACTCTTGTACTTAATTTGTTTGTTTTTTTTTTGGAAAATTATAGGTAGTATTATCCCAACTAAAAACCTGTATGGACAGTAAAGTTTATTATGTTAGTTTTAGGAAAAAACCTCGAGTTGAATTTTACAAAATCAGAGTTTATGTGTGATAGCGAAAACATTTTACTAGAATTCTTCATATCATGCCTAATCAATTACAAACAGAACCCTGTGGATTATTTCTACATCACGTGTCATCACTATTTCATCTCATCTTTGAAATTATATTTAATGTTTGTAGTGTTTTCGTCGTGTGCTGTTATATAGTTGCTACATTTGTACAAATCATACTAGAATTTTGCAGATTTATATTAGGACATTTTAGTACTAAAATTGCTCAATCTGAACCTACAGCTTCAACGACTTTACGAAATTCTCGCCGAAGAAGATACTCAAGTCGAATATTTCATTACTAAATTTTCTTTCGTTTGTAAGACAGGTAAATTAGTTAAAATTTATTCATTTTTATATGTATATATCCATATGTTCACGCTTTGAATTTTGTCCGACTACAGAGTGAAAAGTGAAAAGTTATGAAATCAGAAAGACAAATATATTTTAGATTTTAGTAGTCTCCTTTTGACTTTTTCATCATTTCGACTTACAGATTGCAGATTCAGAGACTTTTGATAAATTGTGATTAATATAAATTTTCAAGTATTTAACTTTTTTTTCTCATTGAGTTTGTGTACGGACAACTGACTATTTTTATTTCTGTTTCATTTAAAAAATATTTAATTTTCTAGATATTTTAGTGTGCTAATGTATCTCAAGTTTACTGACTATCTGTCATGAACATCATCATTAGGATTAGTTTCGCCTCAACTATTTTTATTATTGTTATTGTGTTGTAAAAAAATGTAGAGCAGATATATGTGAGTCATATTATGTACTCTAACAAGCAAATTAAGTAGAAAAAACCTGCTATACTTCCGTATGAATCATCAGGACATGCACGCTCTTATCATCACCATTATTAGGTATGTATAAATTATAATAAATATTAAATATTAAATATAAATAGCAAAAATAATAGGGATGTTCTTATGTGATATAAAAAATAAATATGATATAAATTATTAAATATATGTTAAATTTTAAATACTTTATGTTACATGTTGCATTGCATAGTGTGCGGTAAGCAAATGCTTACATATATGTACATTCCTAATATGTATGTCTTGTGTGTTCCTTGAACTGTTTTGTTTTAGTATAAATTAATTGGCTCTACTTTTTGAGTCTCATTTTCTCCACCCCATGATGTTTCTAAGTACTTTCCGATACGATTTAAAAATTCTGGTAGGGTTTCACCTTCCATCATGTCATCGTCAAAGTCATCCGCGGATCTTCGTCTACGTCCAGTCACTATCAAAGAAAAAGAACAAATTTTCAATTAGCAATCATCATGGAATTTGGAATTGAAGGGAAAATGGATGTGATCCTGCTAAAGTATGAAATTCCTAAACTTACTGTTCACCATCATGATTGTTGTTGCTGATTGACGTCCAAATAGAGCGTACGCCAAAACTCCTAATGCACCCAATAAAGATGCTCCTCCAATTAAAGTGTTCAAATCTAATCCATTTCCTTTTCCTCCGTGAGTGGAATGAGAATACACGTACTCATCTCCACCTCCACCTCCCCATCCCCATCCCTGACTCCTCTGACTCTGATAACCTCGTGCCTGTGATGCAGAAGATACTGGAGAAGCGGCTTTTCCTGCACCCCCTCCGGATGTGGTATTTGTATTTAAAGATCTTGAACTAAAGCTGTAGGAAGAGAAATAAACAAAGGAAATAATTTCTTGTAAACTTAGGAAAAAAACTTGTGTGAATTAAAATTTCCACTGATCAACAAATCGACAGGTATCACTTGTATAATATTATTATAATTTATAATTTCACATCAAAATCGTTGCAAACTCATATTTTAACATGCCGTAACTGAATTTTAACTTTAAACGATAAAAAAACAAAAAAACTTTGGCGTATTTTATTTCAGTGTCAGAAGTACAACATTTTTCAAAATTTCAAATCACCTTGATGCTTTACTACTTTTGGAATTTGATGGCGTAGAATATGAGTTGGAATACGCTGGATTAGAATACGGCGAAGCTGAAGCTGACGAACGAGCCGAAGATGAAGAAGCTGAAGAAGAAGAGGAAGACGGTGATGAATGTGTGTTGGATCCTGTAAAATATCCTTTTCCTTGATTGAATAGTCGGCTAAAAATATTTCCTTGTTGTGAATTACTTAAAGTAAAGGACACTGATGCCGTGAGAACCAAATAAACAAGGAATCGCTGGGTACCCAACATTTCACTTAGTTATTTTTATTAAATATTTCTTCAACTTTAAAAATTTTCTCAAAAACTTATCACACACAAAACACTTCACAAAACTTTGAAAAACTTTAACGTTTCCAACGTTGGTCAAGTTATTGAATTGTAGTTGTAGCAAGTGTGAGTGTGTGTGGATCCTCCGATAGCCAAATCATGAATGAGTGACATAAACCACACTCACACTCAATGTATACGTGTTTTATGACCTTAAAATATATCAAGAAGACCGATTTTTCTCCTCCCCTTAAGAAATGATGATCAATGAGGTGGAATGATTCGCTCTATCCGCTCTGAATGACTAGATGATTTACCTTTACTTACGTGTCTTGTCGATCGTTCTTTCTCTTTCGTATCAGCATATCACATATCATCTTCTTCTTTTTCAACAAATAATAGTTCATTATTCACGTACATAATGGATAATAGTAAAAAAAACACCATAAACATGTGTAGAATGAAGAATCATACTTGTCAATTTAACATGTATTTTGTCTTTTTCCCTAAAACTGTTGCTAACTATGGATATCATAGACACTGCAAATCTATCTAGCTATCTTTCTATCTATATCAACCAGCACAGCAGCACATACAAAATACACATGTTTAAAATACAACTCTTTTGTATTTTGTACATTGGTATTTTTCTTCACACTTGCGGTTCATTTCTCTTCCTTGTGTCTATGTAGATTGTAGATTGTCAATATGACGTAGAGTGTAGATATTTTATACTTGTATCATGTATGGTTACTCATATGATCTTGCCTCGTACATTTTATGTGTCTGCAGTCTGCAGTATTATCTGGTGTGCAAGATGTGTGATTACTTGCACACTCAATCGTACGTGTCACTGGCGGTATCATCATTATCCGCACCATCCTCAAGTTCTCTATCAAGTTTATTCAAAGTGTCTAATTTTTTTCCGTCTTGTTCCATACTCTACTCTATGTTTACAAAGGTATTTGTGACAATTGTTTTGACTCAATAAGTGGACAAAAGACCATGATACATGATACAGAATCCAGACCATGATGAGGGATGAGTGACGAATTTGTGAGCTTATACTGCACATTGTTGACTAAAAACTCTTGAAATGTGGTTTTTTTTCCGTTGCATGCCAGACGACCATTTTAATTTTTTCCCTACTCACACTAACACACATATTTTTAACTCGATCGATGGTATTCTTATTGTACCACTTGATGATAATGGTGGTGTAATGGTGGCTTACATTTCACGCGTAAATAATTCACTAATACGGATACACTCACTCACACATCACACATATGATATGTCGTGTGTGAGTACAAAGTACGAATACGAATACATATATGAGTAATGATGAGCAATGGATAGTATTTTGTATTTTCATAGGCATTTGAAACTTGAAACATAAAATGGGTCATTGGATGAAACATTTGCTGTATTTCTATCATGTTTTGTTATTATTTTTATTATTGTTTTATAATTTACAAGTCAATAGGTGTGATAATATGCAGATAATAATATAATAATCATGTGAACAGCACTACATAGCAGACAACAGACTTTCGATCAAGTATTTTCGATGTTTTGTTTCATAAGTAAAGATAAAGATGTATCGTATTTTTATTTGAACTCTATCTTTTTTCTCTAATTGCAATCATACAATAAATAATAGTAATAGTTTAATTTTACACACACGCACACTTTCACACATAAGTAGATGCACAATGCACAGGAATTCACACTTTCATACATAATAAATACAGGCATACCTATTAAATATTAAATATCTAAACTAAATGAACATCCAAAGGTATTCATTAATTAAGTAGTATAAAGTACAACTCGTAACTCATAACATCGAAACAATAACAAGGCTTGGGACAAAAACTGATTACAAATACATAATTTTTAACCTATCAGAAAATGATCAGACTTTTGGAGAAAATTTTAGAATAAATAAGTAATAATAATAACAATAATAATAATAATTATTATCATTATTATTACTTAATTATTATTAATCAATTAATTATTTATCTATCCTCTAACAAGTTTTCTTCTGTGTAGTACTTTTTCCATGAATAAATTATGTTCAAATAGTTTTCGTTCCTGTTTGTCCAATTCATATTGTGCCTTCCTCAGTTCTTTGAGTGGGTGGTACATATTCAGTTCTGAATTGACGTCCACAAAAACCTGTAGTCAAGAAAGGCAATTAAAGTTGTAGAACACCTTGTTAATGATTAATTTAAGCAGTTTTTTCAATAATAATAACAATTCATTATTATCGGGACAACTTCTAAGTCGAAATTAAAACTGTACCGGAGTTTCTCCACTAATGTCCATCATTTTGTTGTCCTGTTTCTCCTCGAATCCTGGCTCTCCGTCTTCGGACTTTCGTTTCTGTATTTTAATATTGATAATATATGGAGGAAAACAATAGCAATAATCTTATCTTTTATCTTATCTCTAAGTTACATCAAAAACTACAAATAACTTTTCTACTTAACCTTATCAGTAATCAGTACAAGTACAAAGTAAACGGGATTAGAGGGATAAAAAGCTTAGATACTATGTAGTTTTGGCTAATTATTTCCCTATAAAATGTTAAATCTTTAAATTTTAATTCAGCATTTGGTTTTCAGTGTCAAATTGACTGGTTTCGGGTTCGGAATCAATACGATTGTCATTCCTTAGTGGTATTTGCACTAATTCGTCTCTTACCAGTCTCAAAGTATTGGCATGAGTCTCAGCGGATTTATTCTTCTTGATTTTCTAAATGCAATGAGAAAAATCATTATTGAGTATTAGACACCATTTTTTTGAGTGATGAGTGTGAAGTGCGTGAAAGGAAGTGGTAGAAAAAACTGAATAATGTTGCGTGTAAGAAAGTGGACATTGGGCATGATTTTGCACATTTCAATCTTAATTGTGACCACGCATGAAAATTAGCAAGTTTTTACTGGTTTTTTTCTGAGAAATTTCTAAATGTACCTGTGGTTTATGAGCGGATTTAGGTTGGTCGTGCTGACTGTCTTCATCAATATCCGACTGTGTGCCCAGTTCCTATAAATACATAACAAGTACATAAATATCAAATACCAAACATCACACATAGAACATAGGACAGTGAACAGTGTGTACTAATAAGTGTTGTGAACGGTAATGCAAAATCCTTGCAGGATTGTGCAGCATTTCAAAATTTGATACGCTTTTACTGAATAAACTATGTCATACATGATTTTCCACATGCATGTGAATAAAAGAAGGTTGGTGGTTGGATATGTACAATGTACATGCCATGCATAAAATAAACATGCATGTGTGTATATTCCTATATGTGTATCATGTAAATGTAAAGAATGTTAACGCTCTAGAAATTTCCCAAACATAAACTTTTCATGCAAAAATTTCTAACCCTGACTCCTGCTAAAATGCACAAATATTTAGTAGAGTGTATGTTGTATTTTGTGTTTGTATGCGTATATATGTTTTTAAACCTGTGTATTGATTCCTCGTTCACTATGATCAGTACTGAATTGCTCAAAGTTTCTATTTTTCTTGTGACTCTCCGTCTTCTTGTCCTTCCTTCTTCTATCGTGTCTAATTTTTAAAGCTGGTGCTGGTGACTCTTGTTCTTGAACTTGATGATGTTTGGCCATCCGCAATTTCTTCAACTTTCTTTGTTTATCACCAATAGATAGTATTGGCTTTCCATTTCTCATGTCGTGGTTTTTGAACAGACCTTGATTGTAGTAGAGGATTGTATCGTGGAAATCATGTTGTCTTGATTTTGACTTGGGCACTACTGCCACCACTTCATAATCCCTATTCTCATTCTGCTTCATTTTCATTTGATTTTTCTTGTAATTTGATAGAGTTTTTTGGAAAATATTTGGAGAATTATGATTATGATTATGATTTGCCTTTGAAACTGTACTTTCTTCTTCTGAACTCTCTTCATCCCTTTGATTTTGTCTTTGATTTTGTTTTTGATTTTTCTTGTAGTTGGCAAGAACTCTTTGAAATGCATTTGGAGATTCCCTTTGCCTTTCATATGCTTTAATAATTTCTAGGTTCCGTTGATTTCTCTCGTAGTCAGAAAGAGTTCTTTCGAATATGTTTGGTCTGTATTTTGTTTCCGTTTCGGATTCTGATTCTGATTCTGATTCACGCTCTTCTTCATTTCTATGATTTTTCTGATAATTGGCAAGAACTTTTTGGAACACATTTGGCTTTGACTTTGTTTCTGTTTCTTTTTCACGCTCTTCTTGGTTCTTGTGATTTTTCTGATAATTAGCAAGAACTTTTTGGAACACATTTGGCTTTGGTTCTACTTCTTGGTCAAGCTCCTCTTGGTTCCTATGATTTTTCTGGTAGTTGGCAAGAACTCGTTGGAACACATTAGGATATTGAGGTAGAACAGGGATGTTAAATAATGATTTTAAGGGAAACTGACCATTTCCTTCCGCATTGTAGCCAACTGGAACTGGAACGGTTTTTACTTCTTCTATATTTTGAAATTCCCCATCATTACTCCGAAATCCGTTGGAGGGGAGGACAAAAAAGATAAGAAATGACCAAAGTGACCACAGTAGCTGATATTTTCCACTTTTCTTACTAAAATATTTAAACTGACCCATGACTAATTCCAATACGGATAGAGATACTTTTTAACACAAAATTGGACAAACTGCAAACTGCAGTATAAATTAATAAATGAGAACTGGACAATAATTTTTGTCTCAAGTTTTAAGTTTTTACTTTCATTATTCTTCAAGGCAAAGAAAAATCATGTTATGAATTAATTTTGTATGGCAAGTATAAACAATCGGTAGGGCTTTGACTCATCACTCATACAAATAATCAATTTTCACTTTCATTTTTTGTTTAAAATGACAATGACAATTCTAAATGGTAAATGCCAATGCTGTGTATTGTTTGTTTGTGTGACTTGTGGCTTGTGAAACATTAGTCATGACTTTGATGATGCGCACTTGAATATTGAGTAGTGAGTATTATTGATTATTCATACTTTATACAAAAGAAAAAAATTGTAATTAAAATACATGACTCGAGCAGTTTTTAAATGTAGGGCAATGCTCCAAACTTTATACTTTATGCAAAGGTAAATAAACATGAACTTTTGTTTTTTACAAACTAAATGAAGAATGAATATTTTTGGTTTTGTATTGTGTTTATTTAGAGTTTGAATTTATTTTTCCACGTAGAAATATCCATGTAGAAAAATGAAAAGTCTTTTAATGAACTTTGAGCTGGCCATCGTCTGTCGTCTATCCAAAATCCAAAATGATTTAGAATTTAGACACCAAGTTGTCTTGTGTAATTTATAATAATCTCCAACTTATTATGAATTAAGCTGCTTTTGTGGTATCTCGTTTGATCAGTTTATTATTGATGATGTCAAAAGGAATCCCCATCACCTTGACTCCAGAACCTGAGAGAATGAGAGGCGGAAGACTGTTACTCCCTGACACACTCCCCACACGCTGACTTCTCAAAGAGGACGGGAATACATGCACTGGACTTTCATTTTGCTCCAGGAAGCGTAGAATATCAAAGAGGGACGAGAGATTAGGAATTGATGGCAGGTCATTGGTTGAGGGAGCTGGGGTTTTGGTTTTTGCCGGGTTTTCGTCAAGAAAAACGGTGAAGGGTTTACCAGTGTGCACTTTTGTCTTAGAATGTCGATGAGGATTCAATCGAATATGAGTAGTTTTTGTACGTATATCCATCCCAGGTTTACGGTGATGATGATGACGATGCTTGTGAGGACGGTGAGAGTGATGATGACCTGAATCGGATTCCGTTTCAACTGACCCTGCTAATAATTTGGATGGATGTTGAGCTTGAGGTTGAAGAAGACGTAATGGAATTGAAACTCCATTTGGCTTTGGTAAAAACTTTCGAACAACGACTTGCTGGATACGAGTTACTCTTACTGGAATTTTTCTAGGGAGATTTTGATCAAAAGGAAGTTGACCTTGGCCAAACTGACCTTGATCAAATTGATCTCGGTTAGGTTGACTCTGTCTAAATTGACCTTGACCAAGTTGAGGTTGTCCGAATCGATCTTGACCAAACTGACCTTGACCAAACTGACCTTGACCAACCTGACCTTGACTAAACTGACCTTGACCGAATCGATCTTGACCAAACTGACCTTGACCAAATTGACTTGGACTAAATGGCTCTGGATTGTTATGAATTGAAGGTTGCAGAGGACCAACTAAATTGACGTGGATTCGTTGCATTGGTCTTAGCCTGGGCTGTGGTTGAGAAAATGGAGACTGATCAGGTACTGGATAAAGCACTCTATTTTGACCTCTTGTTGAGCCTAATCGACCCACTGAAATGACGGCATTTGGTGGTATTAATATCGGTAAATTTCCACTTTCATGTGCTTTAATGTTTTGCCGTATGGCCTCCTGCACGACTTGTTGCCTTTGTCGAATGGCTTCGCCAAAATCATCGTGTCCTCGTTGAAGCGCGGCAATGAGCTTATTTTGTCTTTGTCGAATCCCATCCTCAAAATTATTATGTTCTTGTTCAGCTGATTCTCCTGAATCCTGTTGTTGCTGTTGCTGTGGTTGTCTTTGATTCAGGAGCTCATCTTGAGCCTTTTGCCGTTGCTGAACTAGTTGGTCAATGTCATGCTGCCTGTCTTCATGCATTGTGGCAAGGCTTGCTCTCAGCTCATCAAATTTTGATTCAATCAAATTTTCATGGCTTTCGGAATCGGGAGCATCGGGAACAGGCGTTGTGGACTTGGGTCTTCGTGTACTTGATTCAGGAATCAGGTAATCATTTTCCAATGATTCTTGACTATCTTCTTGACTATCAAATGCATCCTCGCCTTCCGCCGAATACGGAACAGAGTTTTTCTCGTTTCGGTCCTCCACCGGTTCTGTCTCAAAATGTTCCGGCTCCGGTTCGCGCTCCGGCTCCGGCTCGTTTTGCAATTCGAGTTCTGGTTCTGGTTCTTGTTCTAAATCTGGTTCTGATTCTGGTTCTGCTTTATGTTCTGGTTTATCTACGGAAAAATTAATACGATGTTCTAAAATCTAAAACACGACGACAAACGACGACAAATATATTTTAAAGAATAAGTAATTAAGAGGAAAACAAAAGCTTTTTGAGTCATACCAGTGACAATGCTGAAAGGAACCTTGAGACCGTCATTTGCATCTGAATTCGTTTTATTTTTGTCCAGCAGTAGTTTAAAGCCGCGTCGTCTCAACTCCTGCTCCAATTCTGGAGGAAAGAGTGATACTAGACTGGAGAGGAGTTTGCCTAAACTTGGAAGGCCTTTAAAATCAAACCCACGTTTTACATCATTATGATATTCCGATTCCGATTCTTCCTCAATCGCACTGTGCACTCTCTTCGCCGATGGACGCGTTTCTACATATTTTCCACACAAACATAAAATCAGTACAATGAGAGATGGAGTAAGAAAAGTATGATTATTACGATACTTCATAATATAAATGGGACTCAATTTATCTAAAGTCTATAGTATATATATTATGGACAGTCCCTACAATTAAAATGTCATATTCCTATCATAAGGCACGATAGCACATGACTGCTATTGACATTTGAAGTTGACCTATTTTTTCAATGGTATGTCATGCATTTTTATTTTTTATCACATGTCATTATATATATTGAATACGTGATACCATCGTTCTGCCAGGTTGACTTTTCTCTAACTGTCTCAGAAATACACCGTCGTCCACCGTTCTTTGAGAATTCGTATCCATATCCATACAACATGCGATATACAAATAAACATGAATAATGAATAGACTATTATTAATTCATATCAATTCAAGATAGTAAAAACAAAACTCAAAACTCAAAACATTTTCCATTCCATTACCATTATGAGTGATGAGTGCTGAGTGATGAATAAAGAAAAGGTAGATTGAAATTCAATTTAACAACTTTTTCATTTTGAGACAGTACATAAAGCACAAATAGCAGAACGTCCACAAACCAAACCACCATAATTACAAATTACAAACTGTAAAAACAAAGAAAAACTAAGGTTTTCAAAGCCTCTATTCATTCACAGTCCATCTGGTTCAAAGCGAGTGAAGCATCAAGTTTGAGGAAACGGTGTAAGACGGCGCACTCTGTCTACTTGATAGAGATATAGTGCTGTGTTATTCCTCGTTTTATTTTCAGTTTTCAGTGGCTTACAGTTTGCTATAGTTGATTTCTCATTGTATTTAAAAGGATGGAAAATTGAAACAAAAAAATTAATAAAAAAAACAATGGGCAAAAGGAGAATTTTCTCGGCTTCATTTGTGTAAAATTTTAATGGTTTATGGTGAATATTAAAAGTTTTAAAGGGGCTGCTATTTTGATCATAGTTTTACATAATTGTAACGATTTAAAATATTATTTGTTGTGGATTGTGCATATAAAAATTGACTAAATCAAATATCAAATACACGCTGACACTGTGAGTTTGCATTATTATTGAATGTGAATAGTGAACGTGTATGGGGAATGGGGATCTATATCTACATTTCTTACTGTAGTAAATACTTATTGTTAAATACACTACAATATAATACAGAATACAAAGTGAGTGGATTGTGGATTGGATTCTCTTATTTATTATTATTCCTCTGGCATGCTCATGTGTCAGTTCCAAATGTCAATTTGAGTGGGTGAATGTTGACGGCGTGTCATAGTCATAGTCATACGTAAGGAAAGAGAAGAAGACGGAGAAGAAGATGGTTCTCAGATAGAGACAGACCACCCGATTTTAACCAGATAAAATGATGCCGAGCTGACTAACTGCTACACTCAGTCAATGACTAAATTCTAAGTAAGTAAACAAGTAAGTTAGACATTAGACAGTACACTAGATACTAGATGTGTAATCCTTCACAACTTTTCCTATTCCATTACCCACTACAACTTTTTTTCCGTTCTCTACCTCTGACTCTCTACTCTCTACTGATATGTATATCAAAACGGTATTCGGTATTTGATATTTTGTATTTGTCTTCCATGTAGTAAATGTGGACATGAAATCATGTTTTTTCATCTCCACAATTCAACTCCTCCAACTTTTCTTCATCTTATTCCTTCTCTTTCCCTCCTCCACTATTTCAAGTACATTGTACATCATATAACTTTACATTACATTCTGTCTCTAGACACTAGACTCTAGTCTCTAGTCTCTAGGCTCTACCTTGAGTTTTGAGTTGGATACGTGACCCCTGAAAATGAATTATTCTTATCTTAATTAAGAGTCATTTTCCAAGTCCAACTGACACATGAAACTTTATGTAGTTCTACAGTTGTGAAGACTCAAGACTGAAAATGGAAAAATATATATAATCACATCCTCACTCGTTTACCTTTTTCATCCACCGTCCTTTGTCTACTCCAGATTCTAGAGTCTAGATTCTAAATTCTAGAGTCTAGGTTCTAGATATCTAGTACATTTGATGATACTTTGTACTTTGTAGCATAATATATTGTGTGTATGTACATAGTTTAATGTGGTATGATGTGGTGTAGTCTGCAGTGTTTTAAGCCAGGAAACTTTTAATTTGCTCTAGATATCACACACACACACACACACACATTATTTTACAAGAGTAGTTTTGACTTGCGACTTGAGACTCCATACTCCATACGTTATTCAACTTGTCTCATCAGTACATGTGCCTATCTGTCTGCTGTCTAGTGTCTACCATCTACATTTTTTGTTTTTTCTCTGTTTTATGTTTTATAGTTCATACTTGATACTTGATCCTTGATACAGTGTAAAAAGTCAAGTAATGAAATGTCTGATGTTGAAGTGAAAAAAGTTGAGAGAAAAAAGTATTTTGTATATTATATTTTTTCATCTTCTCCTTCCGAAACAAAAGAGCCGACAGTCTACAACCGACAACGGAGAACCGAGAAGGACAAAAAAGCCGGAACACGTAAAAAGAACAGAGAAAATTCAAAGCCATAATAAAGCATGTAAATTATAAAGTATGAAGCATAAAATTTATGAGCTTATGAACAGGCTTTTACTCCAGATTTGAGTAAAGAATGAGAATAATATGCGAGTAAAAGGGCTGTGACTTTTGTGTTTTTTACTTTATACATGCCACTTTGTTCTTTGAACTGACTACTGACAAATGAAAACAAACAGAAAAAAGAAGATTGAAGATTGTGAGTACATTTTGTAAAATCCATAAAGTCATATTAGCATCATGAGGATTGTGCATTAGACATGAGATAGTAGATGGCAGATACTGGGCACTGGGCACATTGTCTGCTATATAATGTGTATTTAAAGTCAATAAAAAGACTAATAGAAGAAGAGGAACAAGTCAAAGATAGAAGACCACAAACAGTGATAATGTACATGATACGCTACAATGAAACTCCATAGAGTATAAAGTACACAGAGTCTGGATACTTGTTACTTGTTACACGTACAACGTACATGTAATTTTTGTTACTGGTTATTGGTTATGCACAGAACACAGAACACAAAACAGCTACAGGGAATAACAACAACAGAGTTTTAACTGTTATCTCGCCTGTTGATCTGAGAATAATTGCAATGATTAAACAGAATGGCAGATCCGTCCATGGATCGTTAGGAGCTTGTGATGTGATACCGCCATTTCATTCATCTGATGCCGTTCGAGATCGACATCCACATCAACATTCACATCGACAACGACTTTGAGGATTGAACACTGAACATTGAGGATTGAGCATTGAGGATTGAGCCAAGTTAGTTGTTGGATGGATTCGTGGTTGGTGGTTCGTGGGTGCCATATTAATACTATTAAATGTCTAACGACTATTTTACTACTCTTATTCTGACGGTTATTGTTTCAATATCCATTGTTTCATGATGTGCTCTTTTTATTGAACACGTTGTTATTATTACAAGCGTGATAACTCAAACTCAAAACTCAAACTCAGCTTGTTATTATCATGATCCGTAGGCTCATGGGCTTCTTATGACTCTTATGACAGAGATTGTAAATATTAAGTAGATATATCTTCATAATGTATAATATAATAGAATGCATCTAGATTCTAGATTCTAGATTCTAGTTGAAGTACTTTCTTCATTGTTGGTTTCATTCATTACTCGGAATTTATACCATATGAACAAATGAACAAATGAACAAATTTTCTCCACTTTCCTTAGTTTTGCAAATCGAAAATCAAAACTCGAAACTCAGAAGGACTTTTGTCAATAAAATTATAAATAGTAAATGCATACATGTATGTAGAGAAAAATTGTCAAATTTGTAATACGATTGTAGTTTTTAAGGATTCAGGACACATTTTCCCTGAATTTCTCGATTCTAGATTCTAGATGTATTGTGAATTTTTGTAAAAGTTTTAAATTTTTAATGAATTGCTGTAGAATATAGAATACAAAAGATAGAACGTGGAAAATATAACTGAGGAGAAATAATAGACTAGAAAAAAATAAAGAGACAGAATGAGAGCAAAGCAGAGGCAGGAAGAGAGAGGGAAAAAAGATAGGATGAGGACTTAATGAGCAAAATACTCTGGTTACCGGTGCATGTCTGTCACTCTGTTGTACGGTTCTCTATTTTCCATTCTGTATTCTCGGTCTCCTTGTTCATAATTAATGATCTACCTGATTTTTCAACTCACTTATTTTTCTATTTTTGAGTCCGCTACACTCAATTATGAGCCTCTTTTCTGCTTGTTATGCTCCACTCACACAGTGCATTAAGCTATTACACCAAATATCTATATGTATCTGCTATCGTACATCTTATATGACATACAGAATCTAGAATATAGAATATAGATCATCATCATTTACCCTTGTTACAAATTCGTATAGTAACTCATACCTACATCTACATTGTACATTGTACATTGTACATGTTTTTCTTCTTCCCTTTGAGCTCTGAGCCTCATATTTTTTGTCTTGTTCAGTGTATATTGTATATCTTTATTTTCATTTATCCACAACATTTCACGTATAGGTATATCATATTTAGTATGTTCACAACATAGCATGATGATGATGATACAGGATCATCAGTTATGAAAATGTGCGTAGAGCGTAGCTGTGTGTCTTATGTCTTGTGTCTACGATTAGCTGTGAATGTGAGTGTATTACGCTTTACGCTCCCACTATTGTGTCTCTGCATGTGACTTGTGTTTTGAATTTGACTCGCTTCATTATTCATTTCGTCTTGAATCACGACAAAAAGTGGAGTCAGTAGTCGCAAATACAAAATACAATTGAGCGTGTTACGATATCCACTCACATGTTTCATAAACTTGCATCTTTCTTCATTGTCTATCTATCTGTCTGTCTATTGTCACTCATTCATTCTGTTTTCTCTAGTCTCGAGTCTCTAGTCTCTAGTCTCTAGTCAATTGTCAATGGTGGTTAATGGTATCATCTGGAAAAAATCCTGACTGGATGCACCACTACAACAATTTTAACAATGACAATGCCAATGGTATAATATTTTTTAACCTTTAAAATCTATTTTCGTGTACATTCACAGAAAAAATCCACAACTAAAAAATTTCCAGCTCAAAATTATCAAAGTAAATAGGATAAAGTAAACTTGAGTGCAAATAAAGGAATTTGCATTCGAATCTCAAATGGTTGGCTCTTGTTTTGTATTGTAGATTTTTGTGTATGAATTATTACAGTGATATGGTGTTGTGGTGAGTGGTCATTGAATATTCATTAGTGCAAAGTGTAAATACAAGAGTACAAACTTATATGATCTCTGTAAAAAAGTTAGACAAAATACCAATATACAGTAGGCAGTAGACAGTAGGCAGCGCAGCGGTGGTTGTTGAGTGTTTGAAACATTTTAATTTTATTGGCCTGTTGGACATTGTACGTTCTGCATTGTAAATTTGAAAAGATGAGTGAAGAGGTGATGATTTAAGATTTGAGAATCAATCAGTAGACAAAAATAATGAAAATAACCTTGAATCTTGCGTGAGTGTGAAGTGTAAAGTGACAGTACTTAGATTTTACATGGAATTCACACAGCGAAAGACAAGATATGCTAATATCTAATACCTAGCATTTGACATATTATAGCCACTTACACACTGTGTGTTGTGAATCTTATTCTGTAAGTAATTCTAACACTGAACTCAGAAGACACAGGATTCCAGTCTACACTACAAATCATTATACAGATATTTGCTATCCGTAAAAAAATGACGGACTGACAAAATTATTTTTATCTTTTCTTTTCTTCACTTCCACTTTGCAAACTCGAAACTCAAAAGGCAAAAGGTGTTTCAATTTTAAATTCCTATACATTTCCATGCCCACAATCCCATCCACTTCAACACAGGAGAAATTTATGCTTAACGTAATACAATCAACTTTACACTGTACAATGTACAACTTGGTATCATTTCAAATCTTCACCTTGTTCATTTCTATATAAGGGAAAAGACGTAAATATGGATATGATATACGACATATAAAATTACTGATGCAACGTATAAACTATAAACGTTATACAATGAGCTCAAATACGCACAAGTATTTTTTTGAATGTTCGCAACTAATGTTAATTTGCATCAACTGTTTAACGCTCCAGCACTAATCATATGTGAATCCATCTATTATTTGCTTTGGTAGTATGAGTGCTGAACTTTGATTTGTGTACATTGTACAGTGTAAAATGTTCAAGCTATTTGTGAAAGATATTCCTATTTGTATTCTTATTTTTCTATTTTAATTTTAATTTTAATTATCGTACTCTCGTCCATTATTCATTACAAAGATGTACATTATACATTTACCTTTCCATCCATGTCCATTTTCATGTCCATAGCTTTGGGTTATTATCCTAAATCTGAATTTGAATTCTGTCAAGTAAACACACCACCATTATTCATTATCATAAATAAACCTGACTTAAAGTCTAGGAAAAAATTAGGGTTTAGACTGTTTAGAGCGATGCTGCCTAAAGATGTGAATAAATACTGGTTGGTCAAAGGTATGTGGACTGTAGACTAATGGAGACATTGAAATGTAAATATTAAATACAGAATGAAATAGGATACGCACCCAGAATCTAGAATCCAGAATATACAGAAAGTATACAGCATACAATGTACAAGGTACAGGAATTTAAGATTGTACATTGTACAAATTTCATTCCGTTTTGTAGATATTATAGAAATATGTAGAATGTAGAAACATGGACAAAGACATGATATTATTCTATTGTACAACTTGTTAGATGATATTCCACTTGTTCTTGAGCTGTGTCAGACAAACTGTATAATAATGTGTAATGTAATATGCATGTGTTAATATAGAAAGGCAGAGGAGGAGAAGGAGAGGCCAGTTGTCGGGATATAAATTTAAATGCTAATCGTATACTGTGTCTCCTATCTGGTGTCTAGTGTCTAGTGTCTAGTATCTGCATTGTCTACTCTATTCTCTATTCAACGGTGGCAAGTGGACAGTTCAACAGTCTCATGATGTTTACTTAGGAGTCGTATTGTATAATGGCATTATATATTGGATAAAACGTCGGACGTCGGACTACACAAACCCACGGACTCACGGACACACAGACTGCGTAATATCTCCATTAAACGTCTACCAGTCTACCACAGTTTCACAGTTTCATTGTTTCAGTCTCTGAACTTTACTCGAGCAAAAGTGCAAGTCAAGTCCCTGGTTTTATTCTTGTCGTGGTAATAACGATTGTAGTTCATTTCGAATTTCAACCATCAGCAGCAGCAGTATCAGCATCAGCGTAGTCATAGTCAAAATAAGAATCACGGTCCAAGCTTCAAGCCAGTGCCAGCTCCAGTTCCATTGCCAGAAGAGACAAACATAATAAGCGCTATTACCATTACTGTTATTATATTGCTGGCTCTGCCTTTTGAGTTCACCTTTGGTGGTCAATTTGGTGACATCGGGGGACATGAGAAAAGTAGAGGACTGAGAATTCCAAAATTCCAGAGGTCATAAAAATAAATAAAGTGTCAGTGTTGGTTTATAGCAGGATAGACATCGTTCACTGCTCAATCCTCAATGTACATTGTACATACAAGGAGAAAAAGCAACAGTCAGAGCCAGAAACTATTTACTATTTTATTCAAAAACATCTACTTCCAGATTCCTACTGTTCATACATTATTACATTTATTGTACACAAAACACAAAATACAGTTCACTTGCCAACTTTTATATTTACTATTTACACAATATTCTCTACTCTTTTCCGTCCCTGCATTTACTATTTACACACAGAATACATAAATATATAGCAGCTCTGGAGTCTGGAGCCATAGACAGTGGACAGAAAACCAAGAACCAATTTTACATTTCATTTTCCTCTCCTTCAGTTTGTCACACACATTACATTGTATGTATCTCGTTAAAACGTGGAACATGGAACATTGTGAAAATATATTGGCATGTACAGTGCACAGTGCACAGTGTACAGTGTACATTGTACATACAAGAGGTAGCCACAATCCAGCTGCCGGCTATTGAGAATTGAGAATTGAGACTGTGACGAGACAAACAATGAAGATACATTTGGGACAGAAAAGATGGATATGGGCTTGAGACTAGAGACTAGAGAATATTGTACAGATTGAGAGGACACAGCAGCAGTATTTTTTAACTTGGCTCGTCTTGCGTCGTCAGTCAGTCCTCCGACTAAAAAAGAGAAGAAGGAGAGAGAAACAGCGGAGGCCTTGGCTTGGTTGATGGTTGATTCTCTAGGGTCCATTTTAGTCCTCGTGAATTTGAACGTGTACATCCCCGCTTTATTAGCCACATTATGCCCGGTAAGTACTGCTTTATCCTCTATCTTGTTTGTGCTTGCAGCAAAATTTCAAATGTCAAATGTCAATTGTCAGTTGTCAATTGTTTATATTTACTCTATAAATTCATTTCGTTGTTTGTTCTGTGTTCTCTGCTATATTTTGTACTTCTGGTATTTAACTACAAGACATATTATTATTTACCTACCATCTGACCTTTTATTCCACAGTTCATGACTCTGAACACACGGTGACCATTTTTTGAAATAAGGGTAATTCAGATTTCACAAGTCAGGAGCTAGGAGTCAAAAGGTTTCATGTTTTATAAATAGGTTTCAGGTTTCAACTTTCTAAATTCAAAATTCAAAATTCAAAACTCTACATTCAAGATGCGAAGATAAAAATAAAAAGACGACTCTTTTTTCCTATTCATTCAAAAATGTTCTTTTGATCTTAAAATGTGTCTTTGTACCTTAAGAACGTTGGATATAGAAAATAGAATGCAGAATGCAGAATGTAGAACCTAGAATCTAGAATCGGTCAATTTCCTCTGTTTTCTGTTCTGTTCTTTTTTCAAGCTAAATGTTTCATTGTAAAAAGCGGAAATTCTTGTGAGCTATAAATATCTTAAGGTATTATCCACCAGAATATCCTACGTCCAAAATCCTACATCCAACAGCTAACGACAAACGGTTGAGAGTTGAGAGTTGAGAAAGGAAGAAAAGTTTGATGGTAAGTTTTAGGGCTGGACCTCGGACAAGTTTTATTGCTTTTCTGTGTGACTTTTCTGTCCTTCTGACATGCTACTTTTTTGGGTTCATTGAATATTGAATGTATCAGAGAATCCAAAGTTACAAGTTACAAGTGTGCATATTACACACTTTGTATACTTAAATACTTTATGCTTTATATTTTGTACGGGAGTGTGTGGATGAGAGTTGTATGGAGTATGGAGTATGGATGATGGATATAAGATACAATGGTCATCTTAAAGTGCATCTATAAGAGCTAAAATCTCCAGCTCTCTATATATACTCTACATTCTACATGTATAGATGTAATAAATACTTTTAAATGCTTTTCAATATCCACAAGATATCCAGAAGAAAAAGAAGGGAGGATCATCAGAAACTGTGTTCTCTCCATTCTCCGTTTTACGTAAGTCAAGAAAACTCGTAACTCTTCAAGGTCTATTGACTATTGACTATTGACTATATGATATTTCATACATGTACAATGTGCTTAGATACACAGAAATACGCATTACATAATTTGTATGAAATGCACTGTTTTTTTTTCTTCCATCTTCCATGGGATATTTTGAAACGTAGAATTGGATTTGGATTTTGTAACAAATTATCACTGAATGTGTGTGTACTTGAACCTTGCCCTTGTACTACTAAGATGGCAATAAATGACGGCAATCACATAAGAAGGGTCAGTTTGTTGGCATGTATGTATCGCTGTATATCGTATTCACTTTTTCTGCTATCGCATTATATTACATTACGACATAATCCAACTTGGAATCCTGTTGACCATTCAACAAATAAATAAAACTACTTTTATTCATCTCCAAAGCAAAGCACACTGCACAGTTTGAGTCTTGAGTCTTGAGTTTTGAGCTTTGAGTTTTCTTTTTTATGGTGAATGGTAAATGGTGAAACAAGGTTTGTAATTCAAGAAGAGCAGTTGAGTGTCCCATTTTTTATATTTATTTGTTTCCTCATAACTCTAAACATTTCTGAGGAAACCATCTTACATCTTAGTTTCTTGGTGGGATTTTTACAAAATTGTCATTTGTCCTTTGGACTTTGTTCAAATCACATTCAGCATTCAACATTCAACTTTGTCATCTGGTGTTAATTTTTTTCAGTTTTGTCAAATTATGGCAAGATTTGAGATTTTAGTTTTGAGTTTTGAGTGCGAAATTTAAACTGACAATCAGGAAATTTGTTGGAATCTCCGTGAAGGTAATTCTTCTTATTTTCTTTATTTTCTCATGTATTTTTTGTACAATGTTACCCAATAAAAATAATAAATTAGCGTAGTAAATCCAAAGTTTTTCATATTAAATACGTTGAAAACGTTGTTCATTAGGCTATGAAAATATTACAACGTAAATATCAGAGAGAAAGAACATGTGATATCTGATCAATTCTTTTTGTGTGGGGCCTGAATCCTGGATGAATAAAGATACAAAATACAGATAGTATAGAGTATAGAGTAAAGGGAAATGAAAAATAGCAGGGATAAAAAATACAAACACAAATAAAAATAAAAGAACTGCAGTCTGAATCGGAATCAAAAAAATGGGTATTATCACCAGGCTGCATTCAGTTTTGTTGTTGTTTTTGTTGTTGTTGTGTTTAGAATTGGATTGATATTGGCCCGGCTTGTTTTGGCTTGGCTTGACTTTGACTTGTGATGTGAGTCTCCGAATTTTCTGTCAAGTAATGGTGACATGAGGTTTTTTCTCGGGAGAGAGTGAAGCAGCATGCTCCACGTCACATTTTTGATGGAGTCATGTCTAATTTTATTCACCTTTCCTTCAACTTACAATCACCATTTCCTCTATTATCTACACTTTTATATTATACACATTGTGTTTTATATTTTGTATTCTGTATTTTATACATTGGACTGGACAATGCAATGTGATATCTGTATTTTCATTTTCATTTCCATCTCCATCTCCAGTATTTCTCTTGTACATTGTATATTGTACATCGTACATGGTACATGAATAAGTTATAAAAGGTGGATCATCATTGTAGTCATCGTCTTCTGGTCTGGTTCCAGAGAGGAAATCAATAGAGCTATTTTCAAAATGTCAGTATGATTGTCGTCAAGTCATTTGTGCCTTGTGTATTGTGTATTGAGCATTGAGCATTGAACATTGAGCGTTGATATTTTGTCTATCTCCAAAAAATGTACAATGTACGATAGAAGACAAAACTTTATGCATTACATATTACATATATGGTACTTTTGAAGTACACGATGCACTTTGATATGCACTATTCATTATCATTATGGCTATCATAATTACCAATTACATTTTATTATTATTATGTAAACTTTTATACTCTTGTTGATATTGATATTGACAATGTCATTCTCCTTGTACATTGTACATTGTACATTATGTCATATCATAAGGATCTTGTCACAGTATTTTTCGGCTTAAATTTGATATAATATCAACATTTCTACTTTATATTTTCTGTTTTACCTGTAGCCCAAAAAACCTTTGACTTATTTGCAATTTTAAAAGCGGCAGTTATTATTTAAAACTGAGAAGCGTTTCGGCGTTTCGGCATTTTTTGGTTGTTGAACCACTGTGAGTTGTGATTTTTATCCAGATCCAATATCCATATATTATTTGCAAGAATACATACAATGTACAGTGTACAGTGTACAAAGAGAGGATAATTAATGGAAGAGATAAAGACAATCTGTTCATAAATAACGCTTTAAGTATCATTCTTCAACTATCCATGTCCAATGTACATTTGTGTTTATGCGTGGAGTGTAGAGTGTAGAGTTTACAGTTTGAACTGTAGAGTGTACAATGTAAACGGAAGACGGGCAGTTAGGTATTTCGTCTTGCAAGATTCCAAAATTGAAGCACTTCTATGAGCAAATTAATTGAATGTGACTCTTGAGGATTCTCGACGGCATAAACTCTGTATAGAATAGAAAATAGAGAATGGAAAACCCCGTAGCAGAAAAGAAAAGACGAGTGGTATGAAAATCATGGCAAAAAAATCATTGTGAATTTGAGCAATGTACACTGTGTAATGCACACTCATAATCATATAGGACCAGCTATGCTTCGTCTTATCTTGATTTGGAGTGAAAATCCTTTTCCCTGTTGAGAAGAGATAAATTAGAGCGAGAAAAAACAATTAGCCGTGGAGACAAGAACAGACAGACATTTAAAAAATAAAATGGCACGTGGATTTTTCATTTCCTTCCATAACTAAATACAATACATAAAGTCTTTGTATCTTTGTATCCTTGTACCAGTTACTAGTTCCTTCCTTTCTTGTTCCTCATTTCCTCATACTCGTACTGTTATAATATTAATGTGTAATATATAGACAGCAGAAATTATAAACTACACACTAGACATTAAACACACAAGTAGAGAGGCTGTAAAGCTGCACAAGTGTTGAATGTAAATGTGAAATAATTCTTTCCAGGTTCAATGCCATTTGAACATGGAACATGGAAAAGTAATGCATGAGTTTCGGAAAATGAGTTGAATATCCAAGTTCCATTACATTACACGATACACTATACAATCTACAAGGAATTAACGGAAGACGAGAAGAAGAATGAGGATGAGGATGAAGAGAAACAATGGATTGTATATTGTATGTTGTATTACGAGTCCATCTACAAAGACGAAAAGACGTAAAATACGTACCATAGAAAATGGGAGTGACATAAAAGTTACGTCGTAACTATCCATAATACTTTGTACAAGGTACATTGTACAGTTTATAGGCATAGAAGTGCCGTAAATACATACATACATACAAGTATTATACATATGTAATGTGTAATGTGTACAGTATGAATCTGCATGGAGGAATATTGCAGGTTTTGGTATATAGTTAAGTTATTATACAACATAGAGTAACGTACATACGAATTTGCCCTAAAGAGAAAAGAGAATCTCCAGACTCTTATTCCAATTCCAATTCCTATTCCAAGCTTTGACAATTTGTATTTACTTGTTCCTCTTTTTCTGGCTCTTTCTCTTATCTCCATATGTACAATGTACATTGTACATGTCCATGTGTGTTACATAATAATGTATAGAATATTATGACGGAAAATGGATACCCTGGGACTACTTTGTTTTAGAAAATGAGAAAAGGAACAAAAACACTGCAAGTACAATACAATGTACAGTGAAAAGTAGATACAAAATAAGTATTTGAACACACAAGGAGTAACATGAAAAGAAAAAGACAGAGTCTGTACAATGTACAATGTTGTCTAAGCGAGGTCGTGTATATTGTATATTGTACATGCGTAGGTCTCTTTACCCAAAACCCATAAATATGTATGGTGTATGGATGGATGTTTAAGGGAGGGATAGAAATGGGGATATTCTAAGTCCTGTTCCTGGACTGATTCAGGATTGAGGATTCAGCAGATGAGGAATGAGGATGAGTAAGGATAGCTACACGGGATTGGTACAACGCGGTGAAGACTTGACACATTTCCGTAATGGCGTGCGAAGGGTGCCTTTCAACTCAAACCCAGTTTTCCATCTTCTTCCTCTTGCTCCTTCCCTCTTCTCCAGTTGAGTAGAGCTGAGTAGAGCTGAGTTGAGTTGAGCAGCTTCATCGCTCATCCTTTCTTGGTTGTGTATATCAAGTATCTATAGCTGTGGTTATATGCACATATAGTGCATAATAGAGGCCATCTACAATCTAGAATCTACATCCCTGGGTTTGGCTTCATGGAACACGTTCCCCTAGTATCTCTTACTTCTGCCCGTTCTCCATTCTCCAATCTCCAAACTCGGCATATATGTATCCGTACAGGGCACATATGCATAATGATATATCAGTATACAAGTGTATTGTGTACACATATTCGTATTTGTAATTCAGTTTTCTATTTCGTTCCCTCATCATCATAAAACCTAGCCTGGAACATCACTCGTGGATCGTAATATTTAAAAGTCTGCTAGACCTTGGACCATCTAAACTCCAAATTCGTAACTATAAACATCAAATGTTGAGTACCCACATTCACGTCCAGATTCCAGCATCTATTGTCTAAAATACAAATTCTCCACGTTCATTCCCAAATTTTGGAGTGTATTTTATCTTTAATAAATAGTATCTTAATTTCCTATCATTTGTACAATAATTTGTACCTAGACGCTGCTCACTTACTTACGTGTTTGTATAGTTAGTATATTTAGTGTAATTCGGAATTCTGGAATTCTCTTGAGTATGATTTGTGGAAAACTGTTACAATAACTTGAATAATTCGAATAATTTGCTCTTTTCTTGCTTTTGAAATGAGCAAAAAGAGAAAGGGCGAAGAATGTGATGGGTAAAAAGACAAAGGACACTGGTCATTTAATTGACGATTGACGATTGTGTTTCAGTAGCTTGTGTGTGATACAGGATTTGTACAAGGTACCAGATGAAAGTTGATGTATACATCTAAAATAACACGGTTAATCGACAACATCTTTATCCTCGTCCTCGTCCATGTAGATTGTAGATGGCTCAACGCAGAATGTGCAACATAAAATCTTTTGTGTCCTAAATTGAACTTTTCCCATCAATTTTCTACTTCGTCAGCTGATCTCCTCTTTTTCTCATTTGCAGTTACCGGTTTCATAAAATTCTACGAGGTTTGATGCGTAATGCGTGTACGATTGAGGATTGAGGTGAGAGTGGGAATTGGTGAGTTGGTAATTGAGAAAAAGATTGGACTGCATTGTAGCTTGTACATACGTTGTCACTATTCGGTGGAAAATGACAGTCCATTTTATTTTTGGTGCTAGCATGAGAAAACGGAAAAGACAAATTGCAAGTATTTGAGATAAGGAAAACTTGAAGCTTTTCATGGTTTTTTTTATTTTTTGCTACTTTGAAAAGCTTCTGTTTTATTGTACAATTCTGCACTTCATGTAAAAATACAGAAATCCTTTGACTGATTCCACTTGATGTTTGCGTTTGCCATGGAGTAGCCTGTCTTTTTACTGAGAAAAGCAAGTATAAAACAGGATTCTGGGATTGGATGTTTTAGGAATAAAAGTTATTGAAAAGGTGGAAAAGTTTGTGATGGTGATAATTCTTTTCTCTCTACATTTTACATGGTTTAGTTGATGGTGATAAGGAGACAAACTAATTCCCTAATCCATAATATCCATAATCTGTAGGCAGGGATTCATGTTTGAAATGATAAATATTTTGACAAACAAGCTTGAGACGGCATCTAAATCTAAGCTAATCCTTTACCCCCGTCTTCCTATCCATCATGTTCAGCTCCGCCTGCAAAATTTTCTGTCTCAGCGCATTCCCTCGAGCCTCGAGTCTAGAGCCACTATATAGTATATATATACACTATCCATTATATGCAATGTAGACACATAACAACTCAAGAAAGAGTACAGCATACACCATTACACCATACACCATACATTACGCATGTAACTTGACTTTAGACAAAGATAGCAAATCTTCTCCTGAAATTCTGGAACAATAAAATCGTAAAGTTAAAATTCTTTTGTACTTTTACAAGTTGCAGCGAAAGTTTACTTGTTTACAACTTTACAAGTGTAGTGATGCATGTTTCAATGTTTCAGGCTTGAGACAAACGACTGCTGAAAACAAAATTTTTTCCCAGAACTGCCGGTAAATGAATATGCATTAAAATAAGAACGTCAAATGTGTGTAGCTTAGGTTAACCCAGAATACATTAAGCGTTTTTGCTGGAGTATCTACAATCTACAATCCTCATGCGCGTCTAGTCATTACTTAATGATGCATAAAATTTACGAAGTAGTTTATTCTACATTTTTTTGAACATTTTGTGGAATGAAATTTGTCGCTTGTAACTTGTAACATTACTTGACTTGACTGGGTTTCACTCGTCTTCATCTTATGCAGGTCAAGATTCAAGATTAAAGATTCAAAATGACCTTTTCAACAGGTTTTATTGAACATAGACGATAGACCTTGGATTTGACAAGTTTACTTTGGATCTTCCCACCCCGTGCAAATATATACTAGTGAACAAAGTATAAAGTACAAAGCACAAATGTTCACTGTATGCTGTAATCCTTTTATTTTGATTTCACGCAGGCTTTAAGTTGTTTCTAGTTTCCACACTAGTTTACACACTACAGTACAAAATCCTCGTGTTTGCATAATAAAATGCGTGAATATTTTTACTTTTTACATGTGTAATGCTGCATGTATACAATGTATCTTGTAAGCTGTAAATTAACAGAGATTCTGTCAGGTCAAGGTAACCAGTAACAAGTAACAATTTATTTTATATTTTATAACTTGACTTTGACTTTGAATTTCTTGTACAACTCGTATAATTTATTATGTAGAATCCAGAATCCAGAAGCCAAAGTCAAAGTCAAAGTCAGAGTTGTACAATGAGCGAGTAAAATGTTTGCATTTGATTTTATTTTTGCTTGGTGATTTTGAACAAGTGGCCGCTAAACATTTAGAATTTCGTTGCAGCAAATATGATACTTACTTGTAAAGACAAATATGAGGAAAATAATTTTATTGCTTAGTATTATACGTAACATAACTTGTACTTTACTATTTTCATCCGAGGTGCGATGAGTAATAAAGATTTGAAGAAAACATTCAACAGTATAATATTTGTTTCTAATTGTCCAAGTTTTACTGTAGTAAGTTTTTGTGGAAGCATAAAAAAGCAGCAGAGATAAAAATTCTGTGTCTCCTCTGTCTTTACAAATTATGTAGCGGGGTTTACCTGTGTAGTCGTAGACAATTTATTCAAATTATTCAAATTATCAAATACATGACTGTGAGATTGTCAAAATGCCATTGCATATTAAGGACTGTGGTCAAGACTTGAGAGACTCGAGAAACTCGATAAGACCGATATGTCTGACAGTTCATGTAGGGTGCTCAATGATCAATGCTCAATGTTCAATGCTCTTGTCTTTCGTCTCTAGTTGGATACAATGTTTCGACAGACAGTGTAGAAACATATCAGTTAATATCCAAATACGTGGTACATGGATACCCAACAAACATTGCTTCATCTCTCATATGCATAAATGTCTGCATGTACAAATTTTTATGTCCAGAGTCCACACCGACTGAATATTTAATATATTACGTAGGTGTACACTGTACACTGTACATTACATACCTATGTACGTTCATGTTCTTTATGATAATTCTTCCTGACAATTGACAACATTTCTTCTATCTCACTGCCTTTCAACTCTCAACGCCTTGTTAAAATAACTGGAAACATTTTATTGTTAATAATGAAAAATTAGTGGATGAAAAGCTAGTTTTTCTTTTGAATCTCTTGGGCCTGGATTCACAAGTACAATGAGAATTTTCTCTAATTCTCAATCTTTCAACTCAGCTTGTCTAGTCAATTTTAAAAATATGACAACATGAACAAAAAAGAATAGTTTTTGCTAAATTGTTGTAGTGCAAAATAATTTAGCAAATATTGTATAATACAGTTGCTATCCTTTCAAAAACAACTGATGATATTCTAAGTATACCTTTTAATAGCTAAGTATCCAAATTCCAAAGCGATTCGAGGGAGAGCATAGTAAAATTTATAATTTTAAAAGTAGCTAGAGTTTAGAGTTTTTCTTTAGAGAAACTCTTTATTACTCTTAGGTTAAACTGCCAAGTTATTCTACCTTCTACCTCGTCCTTTAAAGATCAGAGTTCACCGGCTGGAAAATGGAAAATAAAAAGGAGGAAAAGAACATTGAGTGCTTGGATGATAAAAAATGTGGAGGAAGATTGAAAGAGCTTGTCACTATACAAGTATATCTATGTGGATGTGTAAAAGACTCTTACATTAAAATACCCTAGTTTACTGTATACTTAATACTGGATGGTTATGTGGTTTATGTTCGTATTTTCCAGAAAACCAAAGTGTTTGCAAACTTTGCAGTTGTGTATACGCTTTAGTCGTATTTTTATGTACAACAAAGTAGTATTCATACACGAGAATGGAGAATACGTCCAGTCTCATTCCTTTTTCAAAGGCAAGGAAGAAATGTGAACAATTCTGATTTGATGCCCTCACAGACATTCAATGTACAATGAAGAGTGTTTTGTTTGTAGACAGAATGTATGGTGTATGTGCATTGGGTTGAGATGTGAGATACTCATGTGTGGAGAATTTCCATCCTCCATCCTCCAGACTTTACAGATACAGCATTATTTATATTCATACACTTTTGGGCCATAAAGATAATATGTGAAACAGGTGCTCATGGAGGATTTTTTGTTTATTTCGGAAAAACTTTTAGCAGAAACAGAAGGAAAAGTAAAAAGTACAAAGCACAAAGCACAAAGCACAAAGTACAAAGTATAGAGCAAAAGACAGACAGACAAAAAGGGAAGGAAAGAGTCATGGCCACATGTAAGTATCTACAAGACACTTTCTTCCTCTTTTTATTCTTCTCCTCCTCCTTTTCCTCCTGTTCCTGTTTCTGTTCTTGAGGAAAGCTGTAGTGGAGGATGAAAAAAGTCGTCGTCACACTAAAAAACGGAGAGAATCTGCCTGCTCAACTGTAGAAAGTAAATAAGAGCACATATTGTATTTTATGGGAGGATGAACCATTATATTATAAAGTATGTATACTCTAGTGTCTGTATCTGTCAAGTCTCTAGTCTCTAGTCTCTAGTCTATGGACCAACAAAACCAACTACGGACCATTTGTGGCAAACAACATAGATACTTGCAACTACACACTCTACATTGTGTAAAAGTAGCAGAAAGAATTGCCATCCCATCTACGCTCTACAGTCTACAGTCTACAGAGTGAATAGAATAGGATGGGATGGGCTATATATATTAAACTATTGCACCGAAATATCTGTACACACATCAAACCAAACCAAAGCAGAAAGAAGAAGAGAGGATCCAGGAGAAGAGATCCAAGGCATCCAACAGGAAATATTGTTTAAAAATGTCCCACTATAAAACTCTTATCATGTAACATATTGGCCATAAAACGTGCCGTTATGTGAGAGTACAGCAAACTAAAGCATTACATTACATTACATTGGCTTGGCTCGGTTTGGGTTGGATTGGGTTGGATTGGGGGCGAGAAAAAATGTAAAGAAAAGAACAAGAAGTGAAAAGACGGAGATTCATAGAGAAAAAATGTGAAAAAATCATATGGGGTCACTATTAAGCGTTCACAACATTGGATTATTATGGGCTCCTGTCATAGCCACATAATATATATAACGATATAATAATGCAAGTACTGATAATATGGCCTTCCTCTCCACTCTATACTCTTCGACAGTCTACATTCTACATTCTACATTCTACACCAGAATTACCACATCCAAATTGACGGTAAAATATCCAGTATCGGAACTCCATACATAAGTCTATAGGCAATCACAATGAAGTAAGAGGGAAATAAATAAAAAATGTCTGAATCGGATTCGGAATCGAAGCTGGAGTTGGAGTTGGAGACAGAATTCAAGTTCCATCATTTTGTGGTTTACTCCGAGGTTGTGGGTTGTGAATGGAGTGAACAGAGCTTTCAAATCCTTGTGGTAAAGTTTTGGGTTGGGTTTCCACCTCCAGTGATTTGGCAAGTTGGGTTTCGAGATTTGGATTGGAATTTGAATTTGCATTAGGATCTCCTCTTAGGAAGTTTGACGTTGGTTGAATTGGATTGTTGGATTTGGATTTGGGCAAAGATTTGAATTTAGATTCAAAGGGAAGAGAGAAGACAGAAGACAGAATAGAGAAATCAGTAAAAGAGGGTATTTTTACATCCATGTCTAGAATTTTCCTTTCCGTTCAATGTGGATGTAAAATAAAGAAAATTCAAAAGAAAATGTATGCCTAAAATATACTCCACTAGACACTAGATTCTGCAAGGCCGTGGCAGAGAGTTGCTGGGGAAAAAGTGGAAAAGTCTAGCGTATCCTCACAATTCACAATCTTTCTTTACAACTTTTCAGTTCTCACATTCAGTGGTTTTCCTTTTCATTTTCTTTGTCATTGCCTTCGTCAACGGCTTGATGTTCATCTTGGTCGTTTGTACATGTAGAATGAAGAATGGAGAAAAGTAAAGGAAGAGAATCGTGTTCTGTTTAATGTTCAGTGTTCAGTGTTCACACTAGTTGCAAGCGAAAGCTGTTTGGCAAATTTTTGGGTCACATAACTTAGGAACGAAAGAGTCACGCATAATTTGTTCTTGCGCATGCAGAGCAAACTTTTTTCTCCATCTTTGCTCCTCACTCTTGCCATCGCCATCATCATCGTCATTGCTCACTATTGCTCTACACTCTACAGTCTACACTCTACATGACATGACATTAGAAGAATCATTTATCCTTTCTTTACTTGTCCATTTAACGAATCACCATTTAAGTAGCTACTTCACCATGCTCATTTTTCTCTATTTTTTATACACACTATAATATTCACTAGACAATGTACAATGTACAATGTATTTCCCATTTAGAAGCAATCTCTTCATGTGTAAAGAAATAGTAATAATAATCAGAGTTAACCGTTTTCTCATTTTTTATCCTCTCTTCCATTATCCATTACCAAGTGAGCGAATGAGAATCTAGAGTCTAGAATCGACATGAGATCACTAATGCTGGATGCTCATGTTTTTTCCCTTGGTTTTGGTTTTGGCTTGACTCTTGACTCTTGACTTGGCTTGCCATGAAAGAGAAACCGAGGCACGAGCAAGACAAGCATTAAAAGACAAGTCATATCACAAGCTCAGCTTTTAGGCGATTCTACATTCTAGATTCTACATTTGGATTTCTCTAAAAAGAAAATGTATCTAAAATGTACACTTGGTTGTATAGTCACAGCCAATGGCTGCTAACTGCTAACGCAACAGCAACAAAAACCACTGCTGTGATTTCCAAGAAGAGGCTAAGAGCTGAGAGCTAAGAGCGGAGAGCAACAACCCTGGACGCGGACATGGACATTGGGCATGCTGGAAGAGTAAGCTGGAAAGCAATAAACATGGAGAGTAGACCAAAAATGCATACATATATAATGGACATGGACACTCAACTGCCAAATGCTTTTTCATGTTGTTTTTTCCTCTGTCCATTTTACATCTCTCCGCACTACTCCTTTTGCTTTTTTCCCTCTTCCCTCTTCTCTCGGTTCTCTGTTGTGTGTACTATTTGGTATTTGGACACGGCTTTAGATTTCAACTCCTCGGGTCCACTCAACTCCACTCAGCTCCATTCACTACATGGTGTAGTTATTTTCTGCTTTCCTGCTCCTTGGATGCTGATGTAGCACTGGTACTTTTGAAACATTTTTTCTTGTCTCACTCTACGAGTAAATCTGCTCCTACTTTCTACTCTAGTATTCGTATTCTACTTGGTATTTTAGTACTCTGTAGAATGTAGAGTGTAGAAAGTGGAAAGTGGAAACAAGGAGATGAGCACATTTTCCGGGGAGTATAATGTCTTTGTTTATAGTGTGGTAGTCGGATGAGAAAGTTTATCGGTCGTCGTCCACGTCGACGTTGACTTTGACTACGAGTTGAATGGACTGGAGTACTGGAGTACTGGAGTACATGTGTATTGTACATTCTAGAGTGGAAGTGGAAGTAGTCGAGTGAAATGGAATCAAGTCAAGTCAAATTGAGGAAAGAGAGAAAAAGAAAAAGCAAGAGATGTAGAATGTGCTTTGTGCATATCAGATATCAGTAGGATGGAAAACGGGAAATGGGAAATGTAGGAAAGTAGACTAAAACAAGGAGCAAGGAAAGGAGTTCATGTTCAAGTTAAATTACAGACAAAATAGGAATGGATGAAAGTGGAAGTGGAAATGGAATGAAAAATTCTATGCATGACAAACCAGATAGGAACAAACAACCATGAAGACAGAGAGAGGGAGAATGAGAGAAAAACACATGATGCATACGCAACATGTATAAAATATATTATACGACTGGAGAGATTTTATAATAAATGTGCATATATCTAGTTTCTAGTTTCTAGAGTCTAGATTCTTGATTCTTGATTCTTGATTCTAGAAGCTAGACTCTACATAGATACTTTTTGTTTTCACTACAGTCTACAGTCGCTGAGTAATGTACTTGAGAAAGTCTACTTAGTAAACTTGTTAGTTTCCAGGGCAGTCTCGTGTCGTGTTGTCGTGTTGTCTTGTTGTCTTGTTTTGTCTTGTTTTGTCGTCCATAAGTCCTTAATACATTTGTAATAATTGTAGGAGCAAGTTTTTCATGTAGAATATACATAAAGCATACACAAAATACACATGCACTAGACACTAGACACATGATATAAAAGTTACATGTGCAGTAATACGTAGTAGGATTTCATGTTTCCTATTTGATATTTCATGTTTGATGTGATACATAAAGGGAGTAGGAGAAAGAGAGGGACATAAACACATGCTTTTCCTATATTATTTTATTACAGACTCTAACGCATCATGTATAATGTAGTGTCTAAAGTCTAGTGTCAGTGCCCATTGCCTATGTCTTTCTGTCTCTCTGCCTGTCCGTTGAATGTTGAATAGTACTACATGTATACATACATCTAGAATCTAGAATCTAGAGTCTAGAATCTAGATACATCGTAGATCGTGGTCATAAAAGTCGGCTGTAATATTCCACATTTCATCTCATGTCGTCTCATCTCGTACTACATCTAGTACCATCGTGCTCATAGATATTTGTTTCCCTGATTCTGTATGCCGTATACAGCGTATAGTATAACATGTAACGTGTAACGTGTAATTCCTTTCTCCTCTGCCATAGCATACAGTCAAAACATCCATTCCCTTTTCATCTTGTTCTTATTCCATTTTCCATCTTCCATTCAACTCCATCCAACCCGTGTATATTATTTTATGTTACATATTTTGATGCAATTTTGAAGGGTGGTGATAATGAGGAAGAAAAAAGGATGATGATGGTCCAGCTCGTTTTTTTATTCATCTTTCCTTGTGTCTTGATTCTTGGTCCATAGTTTTTCTCATACATTGTTCTCATCCAGACTCTAGACTCTAGACTCTAGGTGTGTTGAATTTCTGAACTTAAAGTTCAGTTCAGTTCAGTTAAGCTCAGCTTAGTTCGGCCAGGATAGTTCTTTTATAGTGTATACAAAGGAAGAAGAGCCAAACCAAACCAAGAAAGACAGTCTGTATTTATTTATGCAGGTAAAATTCAACATAGAGGATTCATTGTAGATTGTAGTTGTATAGTGTAGAGTGTTGTGTTACGTTATGTAAAATACAAGTACAAAGTTCCATATTGTGTACAATGTATAATGAACAATGTATTTTGTATTTCCCCCAACTTTTATTGGATACACATGAACATGCTATGCATACAAATATACAAATATACAAAAATATACATAGGTGTAGCTTGTACATTGTACATGGATAATGTATAATGTACAGTGTGTAGATATTGATATGAACATGAACATGATGATGATGATGATGATGAGCAGTGCATATGGACAAAATACTTTTACTTAAAACAGTATGTATGGCAGAGTAAGTATTGTATAAGGGATGTCGGGGCATTATCATCCATGTTGGATATCGATATATCGATAGGTTGATGGATATTACAAAAATCATGTGACAAAATTTACTTAAAAAAGAATGAATTCTTGTATTTAATAACGGCCTTTCTTTACTCTTTACTTTGTGATCACCATGGTTTTGATAAATGCGGTAGGTTGTCTCGTTTCTTGTGTACTTGTTTGGAAGAAAGTGTAGTTTTTGAACAGTCGTGCCCCGACATACCTTAGTTGGATTTTTTGAGCTCAGCTCAGCTTGAGTTTTTCATAATATCTTTTGCTGGAGCCTGTATGTATGGAAAAAGTTGTTTGAGTCTGGCAGCCTACTGTCTAATGCCTAGCTGCCTAGCTGCCTAGGCTGTAATACTGCATGTTCTATGCTCTACGTTCTGTATTATGTGTTCTGTGTTCTATGTAGCATGGTTAAAGGTTATATTCGCGGCGTTTGACTTTTAGGTGCGTTATTTATGGCATGGAGCTCGACTCAGAGCAATAAAATTTATTGCCGAGGATTTATAGTTGGCCATTTGCTTCAAATTTTGGGGGCCTCTTTTACTCTCTTTGCTCGACTCTCGTCTCTCGTCTCTCGTCTCTCGTCGTTTCGTTCCTTCCTACATTCTAGATTCTAGATTCTAGATTCTCTATGTTGTGGATGTAGCTCTGGTTCTTGCTCCAACAGAATCAGAATCAGAATCCCAGAGAAAAGAGACGAGAAGAGCAGGACTCTGTGCGCTTGCACAACTCGCATATAGGAACTCAGATACCAGTTCCTTCAGTCTCAGTCTGGTCTGTCCTTGTCTCTATTCACTTACTCAGTTACTTACACGGCATACAAAAGTTCTTACGTTGTCTTGTAAAAGCTCATTGTCGACAGAGACGCTCAATTATTACCAAGCGGAAGGAGGACTGAGGAGGAGATTGTGCTCAGGAAGGAGCTGGAGCTGGAGCTGTAACTGGAATTACAACTGGAAGTGGAGCTGAAACTAGGACAAGAATTGAGAATTTCCTTTTTGCTCTTCAAAAATCACCCTCCGTCTCGCTCTCAGTCCATATCTGCATTTCTCCGCCGCTGCTCCTTCTTCTTCTTCTTCCTCTCCTATCTCTGCTATTCAATAGCACAAGAAGAACTAGAAGTAAACTGAGAATCTGCAAAACTATGTAAAGAAAAGTGAAAGCAACCTTGGATATCAACATCAACAACTGAATCCAAATCTGAGTAAAGTATCAAGTATGGAAAATAGAGAAGGGAAAGGAGCACAAGAATTTGAAGAAGCAACACCCGGAGAAATGTGTGAATAGCAAGCAGACGGTAGAAGATTGGAAGATTCAAGGATTCAAAGTGAGCAGACAAAAGGACGAGCGAGCGAGCGAGGTAGCCGACGCGAATCCGTGCTCAGCTCCAAACTCCAAACTCCAAACTCCCTCTGATTTCTCTACTGTCACTATACACTCTGTACTACTCTGTGTCAGTTTGAAAGAGAGAGCGCCGGCTGAGACCGCCATCCTCCAAAGTCTCTTCACTTTTCTCTCCTTTTCCTCCCTCTCCTCTCTTCTGTCTATCTCTCAACGTGTCACTTTTCTCCTGTCTTCAAGTCTTCAAGTGTGACTTTTTTTGTCTGTGAGTGAGATTTGGATTTGGATTTGGATTTTTGTACACCATACACTGCACACTGAACATTGTACATACCAAAGGTAGAATTAAGCAAAGTGTTTAAGTTTCAAGAGGGAAAGTGTGTGAATGTGTGAAGGTATTTCTATCCCATTTCACGGGAACTGAATAGACCTCAACTCACAACAGAACTGTAATATAATTTAACGAGTGACTAGAACGAGAACGTGAACGTGAACTCGAGCAAGAAGCAGCCCTGTAGGCAATCAACCCGTCTAAAACGTCACCGTCAGCTAAAGCTAAAGTTATATTCTCTCTCTCATTCATTCATTCCTTCTCTTTTGCTGAGTCTGAGTCTGAAGAGTTGCCATTATTGTAAATAGCCAATGAAAAGCGTATATGAGTATTCACAGTGAATGACTTGAGACTCCAGTTTACTGTACATTGTACATACATATCCACATGTAGTGAGTGAATCCAATACGCTTCAGTTCCACAATCCAAGTTCCAACTTTCAAAGTGAGTGACAGACAGGAGGACCCAAAAAAAGAATCCCTCTTGTGTTTAGCCTCAACCTCGGCATCAGCAATGCTATTGGCATCCGCCTCATATTCAAACTCACCGAGTAAACGTCAAACTCAAAGTCGACTTCAACTTCAACTTGAACGTCAAACGCAAATTCAAATTCAATCCTATACACACACATGTACACACTCAGCAGCTTCACTGGAAATTCCAGCTATGCCACACCATTCCATGCTCAGTGTGTCTGCTTGAATCCTGGACAATCCTGGACTCTGGATGTATCTTCTTTATTTTCACCCCTGATGAATAAACATTGAACATGCTGGAGCTAAAACAAAGAATTTCAATCGAGTTGACTCTTTCCAGTGTGTGCATTGAACATTGAAAATTGAGCATTTTGATATTGATTGGGGAAAAGTCAAATGAATAATATTATATTTACGTTCACCTATACATATAAGATGATCAGCAACGGGTACAGTTACGTATATAAAAAGTTTGCTCCTTTTATCTATTCCTTCATTTACATTTTTTTGAAATTTTTTGGAATGCCAGTTCTTCTTGCTGCTTTTTGTTGGTTTACTCGTTTATTTGTTCGTTTGTTCGTTTACATGTCCTCATTTCCGTTTTACAAAATTTACTTATTTTTTATGGGTGTTTCTAAAATTGTGGCTCGTGAATGTGTGATTATTATTATTATTATTTGTGCCTGTTCCGTGTTCGGTGTTTAATATTTCGTAATGAATACAACACATGTAAAATGTACAACATATGACGTGAACGGAGTAGTATTTAAATGGAGAATGGAGTCAACTCTCACTGTTACAGTCTACACATTGTGTAGTGTGTACGTGTTTCGTTTATACCTTTTCCCCTGTTGATGTTGATAATGGATTTGAATGTGAATGTGAATTTGGATGCACGTGAGTTTGGAAATATCCTTTTTTGTTTTATTCAACGTTGCACATATGTATTCAGTATTCCATATTCGGATTCGGATTCGGATTTTTTGATAAAATACAATATGAAAGAGAATATGTAAATGATATAATACGTGGAAATATAATACAAAATACTGTATGTGTGTGTGTGTGTGAGTGTATTTGTGTAAATGCCCGAGTGTGGAAAAGTCTATGAAAGGAAAATGGTTGTTGGTTGTTGGCTGTTGGTTGCTCCGCTTCATCTGTATTCTGTATTCTGTATTTTGTATAGAGTATAGGCAAGGCAAGGTTTGTATCTATATTTCTATATTTCATATGTACAATAATATATAATAAATATATGTGTTTATAACTGGAATAGGATGGGGATGGATGGATATAGAAATGGATGTAGACCGCATATATAAAAGGGTGGTGAATATGCACATGACGTATTGTGGTCTGTCTATTCACGAGGCTTTAAGGCAGAGCAGAGAGCGAGAGAGATGAAGAGAGAGGGAGAGAGAGGAAAAAAGATGGAATGAAACCAGACTGACTGTTGGTTCTGGGTTGGCTGTTCGCTCTTCAAGTTGGAGCCAGACTCTCAGACTCGTAGTTTCATAGTTTCATAGTTTTGTGTGTGTTTCAGTTGGATTTTGGAGTTGGAATTTTGGAGGCTGTTGAAGTTGTTGAGCTGGAGATGTTGGATGTTGTGGTGATGGTGATGCTCCTCCACTCTCCTGCTTCACTGGCACTGGAAAAAAGGAATGGAATGGGATGGGATATAGAATGGAATGGAAATGGAAATGGATGGATGGAACATGGAACTTGGAACATGGAACTCCCAGCACGAGCATGGCAAGAAAAATCGATATTTTTTACTTTCTTCCTTATATATACACGTACAATAAAAATACGTGCATGTAAAATCCTATCATATCGTATCATATCATAGACGTATTTATACGTAATATATTTGTATCTATCAAATATATCCAAATACATATGTATGGTACATGTATGTGGAAGTTTCCCAAAAATTCCCAAATGCTCATCAGATACTGAGCAACACTGACTGAGAACCCTGACTTGTGACTTGTGAGTAACCGAACCAGCAAGGAATGGTTTACACGGATGAATGGAAATATCCTCTGGCTAATTCGACAATTTTGAAATAATTTCCCTCCCTTGTGTATTAGTAGTATGTACGGATATTATGCTGCTCCTTGTGTTTGTGTGCTTGTATTATAATGTACAATGTACAATCTACACGCACCTTTGTATGTTTCTGGTTCAATTTGTAAGTGATACGCCTGACGACTTTTAATCCTGCATATATATATACTTGGCTCATACAAGCCCAATTTCTCTTGTGGTTTTAGTACAATTTTTTATTTAAATTTGGCACTACATTCTCTACAAACTTTTTCTTGGGTATTCAGTATTTAGTATTTAATATTCGACCATGTTTTTAACTGAATGCTTTTCATTTTTATTTTGACCTTGCTTAAATGATAAACGGCTTCTTGAAGAGCTCTAAAAATCTATACATTATTTCTGGTATTTTAATTACAACTATTTTATAATAATTCAAAAAGTTTTGAGCAAACAAGAACTCTTCAGTTCAATAGGAATAAATTTGCAAGTCCACTTTTATGATTGACAAAGTGTATACATATTATTATTTTAGTGCAACCGCCTTTTAGTTTTATTATCATCATCAGTTTTACTACAACCAGCAACCAGCAACGAGCATTGCATAGCCGTTGTCGCTGTCATTGTCGTTGTCATTGCAACATTGATGATGATGACGGAGATGGCGAAAGTTTTCCACCTTTAACTTTCATCTTTCATACTTTTGGTATTTCGGATTCTTTAATATCTTCCTTCTTCTCCATTCTCCTTGTTTTTTCTTCCTTGCGTAAATGGAAAGAACAAGACACAAGCTGCTCAATACTCAATGCTCAGTGGGCATTTGAGGTCTCAAAATCTAATATTTTCTTCATCCAATGCATTGCAATGGATGGAACGGAAGCGATTGTCTAGATTCTAGGTGGTAGTAAAAGTAGTTTAGTTTGTTTTTCTGCTTGTCCTGACACTCTCTTTCCTTTCTCCTAACTCGTACTCTTGACTGGTGCTGGTGCTCCTTCGGTCAGTTTAGTTAATATGAGCTAGGATTTTGAGGGCATAAATCAGAATGTCAACGGTACAACAGGCAAATAGACGGATACATGCACAATGTACAATCTACACTGTATACAAAAATAGAGAAACAGAATCTACGACAGATGATAAAAAACAACGATATATTTCCCGCGACTACTCTTTCCCTAGAGTCTAGAGTCTAGAGTCTAGAGTCTAGAGCTCGGTGTCCAGTGTCCAAAATCCAAACCGAAACTCAACTAGCACCACACACCAGAACATTTCAAGGGAAAAGTGCAGAAAAATTTATAAGTCTTTCTGCTACTTGTACAGTAAAAGAAAAGGAAACTATAGAACATAGAAAATAGAAAGCAATGGTCAGGGCAGTTGCTTTTGAATTATCGGTCCTTTCACATAGTTGATCCCCTTACTGTAGCAAAAACACAAGTAGGAGTAGACGTAGAGCTAGAGCTAGAGAGGAAGAAATCCTGTGTACTTATGTATGGACTGAGAAATATTTGCAAAATAATAAATGACTCTTCATTCTATGTCCAGTGTACAACGTATATATCTCATATGCCGAGGACCGATGCTATAACAAGATCTCAACTGGTTTCTGGTTTGAAAAAGATTTGGATTCCGATTTCTATTTACACAGACGTTATTTCTCTTGTCCGTTGTCTCTATATAAAAGCATGATAAAGTACAATTACATTTAACCACAACAGACCAAATTGTATACATATATTGTTTGCTGACTGTTATTCATACTACCTATACATGTTCTACAATCTATACAGACTTTATATCATTCCATCAGATAGGAAGAGGAGTTGAAATGAAGGGAAATGCTCCAAAAATCTAAAGATGGTGAAAAAGTCAGAGTAGACTGTAGAATGCAAAATGGAGAATGGATCTCAAGTCAAGGGAAAATAAAATCAACAGTGCGGAAATTACTCTTTCTTTTTCTATCTCTTTCCGCTTTTCCTCTATGACTCGAGACTAGAGACTAGAGACTAGAGACTAGAGACTAGAGACTAGACTGTTAAATAGAATTTCAGTCCAAAACACTGTTACACGTTACAAAGTTGTCTCTCTTCACTCTACAAACTTGATGCTTTTACTGGCCAAGTGTAGATGCTAGATTCTAGACTCTAGACTCTAGACACATTTGCAAAAAAAACAGGAAGGAACCAAATTCAGACACGGAAAGGGAAAAAAGAAGGGGGAAAATAAAAAGAGTAAATTTTGATATGGAATCTACGTATACATTTTGTGTTTGTAGATCTATATAATAAAGACAGGCAGATCCGTACAACGTACAACCTAGAGCGTACACGTTATTTTCTTTGCCTTTATTCTTTGTGCTATTAAAAATTATGCAAAGTATTCCGGTGATAATCGTAATACAAAATACATAAGAAAATATCTAGGAATAATATGTAATGGCAAATGGGAATGACGGCAATAGTTTGATGATGATCATACTCAAGTTGCCTCAACTATGACTATGATTATGATAGGACGGCCATCATTTTTAAATATTATTATGAATTTTTCACCAGCCAGCAAACAACAACTCCAGGGTTTAAAATTCACCAATTCCACATTTCTTACACAGTCTAAAATCTAAAAGCTCAAGCCCGTTTTTGTTCCTCAAATCTCAAATCAAATCATGATGCTGGATTTTACTTGTAATACAGTTTTACTTGTACAAAGATATTTTTTGAAGAATGTGTGATTTTACTCTATGTTACAACTTGGAACAGATTCCTCCCATATGGCAAATTCTCCTCATTTTTACTTGCTATTGTTAATGCTTTGATATATCAAAAAGATATGAGGTGCATCTTTGCATTTGTTTTTGAAGCAGGAAAAAATAAATAGAAAAATCAGAACAATGTGAGGAAAATGGGAGAGGGGAAGAAGCGGATAAAATTTTTGTAGTCCAAGAATAACAAAATGACGAAATGGCGAATAAAACCCGAGGAAAAGGAGGCCATTTAAAATACATGTCTATACTGTATCCTTTTTATTGTATATGGTTCAAAATTTTGATGGAGAGAAGAAAAATAAAAGATGGTCGGCCGCTCTACGTTCTATGTAAGAGGATCGGTAGTTTCATTTGCTTTCTTGCTCTTCCAAATTTTAATGATACTGTGAGGAAACTGGAGGGAAAACTTTTTTAGTTTCGCCTATTTTTACAATGTATCGTTCCATCTACATTCTACATTTCTACAATTCTACATAATACATTTTATATTGCCTATGTCTCTATTCTAAATTTTGTGTTGCGTGATTCGTAGATGTGGACGTGAATGTGGAGCAAGCACATGTAAATTGTTTCTCGGTACTTTGAAAAATGTACATACTACATACTAGATACTATATGTGTTATATTGTACTACAGAATAAATTCCCTTTCGCTCTTTTATTATTCGCCGAGACGAGATACAAAACTGTGCAGGGTGATGTAAAAACTGCTTTGTTATAACGGTTTGTTCTACATCTTGAGTTTCTCAATCTTACGCAGAGAAGTCTAAGAATAAGAATACAAGATTAAATGACAAGAAAAAAGTTACATGCTTTTTAACTTTCAACTTTGTACTTTCTACATATGTGAAAACAAAGCAGTCAAACTACAGATAGTCAAAGTCTGACTCGTCCTTTTTTCTAAGGAAGAGGAAACAGAGAAACAAAAAGTAAGGAGGCTTTCATATGATTTTTTATTTTAGGGGTTTGAGGATCCACTACATAATTTTCTCATCGCCTTTCTTTCCTCCATTTCATATACCAGATACTATACATTTGTATTATATATTTTACATGATGACATTATGGATAATATACAAAGTAGAGTGTAGAATGTAGATTCTAGAGCACACTATGAAATAATATTTTGAATTTGGAGATGAAATGACATTGATAGAAAACATGTGGCTCTTTATCCAAGATTCAAGATCTAAGCAATCATATGTAATAGTCACATAACATATGAGATATGAAATATGAAGTATGAGCGATTCTCTTTATAGAGTATAGAGAATTTAGAAAATTGTCTAGCATAAAGTACAAAGTCTTTCAATGTACTTTGCATTCGAACAATCGCACATTCAACAAGAATTTTTTCTCTTTTTTGACTTTTTCTGAGACGCTCAATATAATATTTTGTGAAAAGTATGTGTCGACTTGAGAACGATGTCCCGAATGTAGATTGTAGATTTTAGATTTTAGATTGTACGTAGATGATCCACCATTTACCATATTTCTCCTCTCAATCTACATTTTACATCCAATACTCAACAGTTTTTTGCGAATCTATTCGAAAAGCCTATTTTTTCTATGGATTCACAATTCACAGGATAAGCAATAAAAAATAAAGAATAAAGAAATGTCCGGTTATAGTCATGCATAAAAGTTATGGTAGAAGTGCTTGTGATCTTTGGTCTAAGTCAAATTGAGTATTGAGCATTGAGCATTGAGCCAATGTCCAAAATTCAAAGTCAAAAGTCAAAAATAACGAAGATGAACCGGGTTTTTTGAATTTTTTGAGCTGATGCATCCAAGATCCATGTATATGTGCGGACATTTCAAATTCATTCATATGATTATGGATTATGGAGATTTTCTAGATTTTCTAGATGTTCTAGATTTTCCTCTGGTCAGTTAATCCAGTGTCTCTCTGGATTCTAGATTCTAGATTCTACATTTGAATTTTGAGGGGGATTTTAGTTTGATTTTGATTTTGATTTTTTGGGACACGACAAACATTTTTCATAATAAACTAGTCTAAAACTGTCTACGGTTTAGCAGCACTGTAAAGTTGGTATTATCCTATGACAGTTTGAGTTACTTGAGTTACAATGTACAATGAAATGAAGTGTACGTACTAAAAAATGATATAACATAATATACATTAGATTCTCATTTTATACTAGACTTTTTTCATTTTCCACGTCAAATCTTGCTGGATCTGGATTTGGAATCTTGGATGGATTTTTGATAGGGTGGAGTGGAAAGTGGAATGGGATGGATTGTAGAATAAATCCAAAATCCGTTGCCATATTACATTTTATAAATGATTATTACATAAGAAGATGGATACAATAGTTATTCCTTGTAGAAAAAAAATTAAGTACTTGAGCCTTGACTCAATGTCGTCTGAACCCAGAACCACGCTATACCATGTCATGTCATGTCAAAGAGGAAGAACCAAAGAACCAAAGTTGAATAAGAGTTGAGAAAAGAGAGAGAAAAGAGAGAACAAGAGCAACAACTCTAGAACTCTCCATGAACTATGAAAAGGAACACAAAACAGAAGAGAATATACTAAGAATAACATGTACAGTTAGTACAGGCTCTGTTGTACTATTCGAAATACACGATACAAAATATGTGATAGTTTATATTTTCCACCTTTTATTATTACTACGCATGGCGTGCATACATGTCTCTATAATGTACGGTCTATAGTATCAAGGATTCTAGGATTTATCTAGGATGTGGACGTGGCCTGGAGCATGTATAATTCTCATGTTATTCCCCATTTTATTTGTGCTCTCTCTCTCTCTCTCTCTCTCTCTCTCTCGTTGACTCTCCCTGGTTATCCGTGTGTTGTGTCTTGTGTAGCTGGAGCTGAAGTTAGGATTGGAATTGAAGTTGGATTTGGAGCTCTCTCCTTCATTTTTGGCCCGGTTTAGTCTCCGATAATTTTTCACTGTCAACGGGGACAAAGACGAGTTCAAAGTACTCTCTCGTCCGTCTGACATGAAAAGGTGGTCGGCTCAAATACTTATCATAAGGGGGTAAGCTCACACAGACACTACACACTACAGTAGATACTAGACACTAGACACTGGAACTTAATTTAACTACTTTTATACACACTTTATTCATTTTTTCGTCCTTCTTTCATCCTCTAACTTTCTGTTTTCTTTTTTCCCTACAGTCAAATTCAAAATGCAAATTCAAGGATCTGGCATCTTGTTTTTTGTATGACATCATAAAAATATAACCATAGTTATCATTTGTAATTTCTGCCTCTGCAAATATTAAATGTAATTCCAATTTTCGATTTTCGACCTTCAATTTCTGTATTATGCATAATATAGGTAACTAACTTTTCCATTCACATTCCCACTGCCCGCTACTGAAAGCTTTTCTTATGTTATTTGAAAAAACTGAAAACTCACGATTCTCTCTTGTAAAATTAAAATTGGGTATAGAGTTAGATAACACAAGTTAATAAAATTACGACATTTAGAAGTCAAAAAGATTTTATTTGAGGGAATGAAAATGGGTTCAATCTGATTTGTGATTTGCTGCTATATTTTAGCATGTCACCATCAAGTGTCGTTCTCCTCCTGGCTATTAGTTTTTCTTGATATTTGATACGACTTTTCTGTTGTCTGTTGTCCATTTCCCTGTGAAAAACGGGAGATTGAGTAAGTGAGTGAGTGAGCGAAAGATTAAGTAAAGTGCCACTGCTATGCTCTATACTCTATACTCTATACTCTATACTCTATACCTAACACTGCAAGTACAAAGTACAGAGTACAGACAGAAGACAGAGTAGAAACTGGAGACTGGAGACTAGAGACTGGCAGAGAAAAAGTAATCTAATTTACAGAGATGGCCATTTAAGTTGTTACTTAGAAGAATGTGGAAAAAAGATTTTGTTCTCTTTCGTTGATTTAATGGCATTTGATCTTCCACTTGCACCATTTCACTACTTGCATCGTCTCTTTATTCTATATTGTGCATGTATGGACAAACTACTATAGGCTCGAGACTGGAGACTAGAGATGGCCATGTTTATTCTCTATTCTTTATTCTCCAGTCTCTAGAATCTAAAATCTAGAATCTAGAATCTAGAATCTAGAACCTATCTCCATCGCCAGTTCTACTATATTTGTATTAGATTCAAGAGAAAAATCCTCTCGGACCGAATTGCATTGCATCTCTTGCTACTTGCTACTGTAGATTCTATTGTCATTCTCTAGTCAGTTCCTCAGCTCCACCAGCTCCTCTCATCCTTTGTGTAGGAATAAGAAAGGAGGGAAACGGGGAAAAGGACGTCAGATAAAGAAAAAGATTCCATTCTAAATTGGTGCGCTTGAAGCTTCAAGGCAGACTACTTTCTACTTTCTACATTTTACATTTTACATGCACAATCTACACTGCATTCTACAGTGTAGATTGCAGAAGCTGGAGTCTGGGGTCTGGAGTCTGCAGATTCCAGATATGCGACCATTTTCTCCTATTCTAAAACCATGTTGAAATATATGGAAGATGGAAGATGGAAGATGGCACATTGAAGTTGGAGAAAGAGCTCACTTCTACTGTAGATAGATTTGAGATTGGAGACACTTGGCTTGTACTTTATTTCCACATATGCATATGTATACATATTACCGTGAACGGTATTTACCAAATGTCCACTGTTGCTAGTGATATTGATATAGGCATTTGTAGACACCAGACACAACATGTATTTATTTATTTTGTATTGGATTCAAAGAACAGCGGATTGATAAAACCCAGTTTCCTTTTCTCCTCCTGTGAATACACATATAAATAAATAGGCATATACGGGAAATAAAAAAGAAGCAACCAAACAGACAAATAATAATAAAATAAAAATCCAAATACCAAATGCCGAAGACCGAAGACCAAACTCATGTATACAAATAGTGTTGTAAATGTAAACAAATGACCCAATGGGAATGGACATTGAAAGTGAGAAGGAAATTGAGTCAAGTACAAAGTACCCACAAGCTACAACCTACATATATGTATAGTGTATAGGTGTAAAATGTAATAAATATACGGTATAAGGGGACAGGAATGAGAAGGACATTGGATTTTGAATGTGAATGGGCATTCGTATTTTAGATTCTAGATTCTAGACTCTAGATTGTAGATTCTAGATTCTGGGTTGAATGCGTGTAATGTCAAATTGTTTACTAGGTAGTCTAAATACATGAGGAAATAAACACGAGATGGGTATTTCACAGAGAAATTGATCTCCGCTCTGTGCCTATCGATCGGTGGCCATGTACACTGTACATTGTATGTTGTGCAAAGCGAGCAGTGTAGACTGTAGACAGAGAGAGAGAGACAGCGTAAAGCGTACATTGTAGATACATACTACACACTGCTTGCCAGCCTGTTTGCCTCTTTGCCGCTTTTCCCATTTGCCGTTTGCCTCTCCTTCTCCTCTCGCTTGCTTTTGCGACTCCCTCTCCTTTCGTCATCTGCCACTGCCTATTTCCACTATTTCCAAATACACATATCCACACGTACACACTCCACACGCGTATGTATGTACACAGGAACAATAACACGTTAAAACTTACTCTACTTACAAGTCGTGCATATCTACTTGAGATCTAGTACTTTTTACAAACTTCCATGTATCGTTTCTCCATTCTCCACACATCTGTAGTTTGTAGTTTGTAGTTAAAATTAAAAGTACAGCACACTATATAAAGAGCATGAAGCTATATTATATGTGAATGCGGGCTTGTTGCGTTTATGTTGGTTCTTTCTACACTCTATAAAATTGCCTTAATTTGAGACTTTATTTTCTCTAAATACATATTCACACCTTTGAATATGTATCTACAATTTTACGTTTTTTCATTTCCTTTCGCATTTTCTTTTAGAATGTTGTGTAAAACGTAAACGCATCGTGTGCTTTCAAGTTTTACCAACTTAAATTCTTTTTTCTTTCCACAGTGTTTGAGTCACTCAAATTGAGTGTTTGGGAAAAGTGTAAGTTTGGTGTTTGGTTTGCACTTTTTTTTTAAAAACAAAAAACTACTTCCAGCCTCCATCTCTAGTTTTGTAAAGTACGGCTCATCTACAATCTACATACAAATGAATGTATTTTTTAGGTATGTATCGAGTATCGAGTATCGATAAATGGTAAAAGTATACCCTTGCCTGAAACCCAGAAAAGGTGTTGTTTATCAAGGGATATAGGATAATCTAAATATGCACACATGACGCTATTTATGACAGGTATCGTGGATCTTGGAGGTAGAACATCTTTTCTATTTCACACTTTACCTTCCATTTTCTATTATAGAACAGTGTGCGTATTGTAGATTGTAGTGTGTGTATGTGGTTTTCGATGTTAGACTTGATTTTGGATTTTGGATGGTAGTCCGTGGTTTTAAATTCTTAGAGAAAAGGTATTGAAGGGAATAAAGGCAAAACTATGTACAATCTACAATCTACAAGACATGTATGAATGTATGAAGCGTTTGTATCATGCATTTGTAATGTATAATGTATATTGTATAGACTATAGACTACATAGACTGTAGATTAAACGTTCTTTTGAGGTAGGGTTTGTTCCTTTCTCTATCTCTGTCTTTTTCTCTTTTTTGGCTCGAATCTCAAAACTCCATTGGATGGATTCTGATTTAGACTTGAAATCTCCGTTTCTTGGTTTTTTCAATATATTATGTACATTGTACATTGCACAATTCACAGTGTCTGACTATGGACTAGGGAATCTGGATTTTATTTTATATTTTATGTACATATACGTTTTCCTGTTACTGCTCCGTCGTTTTCCTTTTGCATGTGAACAATACATAAAGTTTCCTTCTGGTCTTGAGTCTTGATTCTTGATTCTTGAGTCTTGAACAATTTCTTTTCTTGAAGACTTGAATTTCAACTGAAAAACTTGCTTTCATTTCACTGCTTCCTTTCTTCCTCCGCTTTGTGGATTTTATACGTATTCTGACTCTGATTTCGAATCCGAATCCGAATTCGGCTCAAACTCTGAATCTGAATCTACGTCTGCCTTGCTCTTTTGCTATGCCGTTGCCAAAAAAGGAAGAATGGAGGATGGAATAGCCATCTCACTTTTTTACTTTCATCTTCCATCTTCTATACGCACTCATTCCAAATCTCTCCAGCAGCTCATCTCCCGAGTCATGACTTACGAGTTACGAGTAATAATGCAAGTTTCTTTGAATTTTCCGCTGTAATATTCCAAATCCTGAAAATATATCTATATCTAGAGTCTAGAGTCTCGAGTCTACACACTCTACAATCTGCAGTGAACATTTTATTCTTGACTCTTGATTTTCTATATGGCTCGCAGATTCTAGATTCTAGGAGAACGCATTTTTTGCAAGAATTTCCCATCCTATTTTCATTGTGCTAGTACTCTAGTATTTCCTTTTGCTACAAAGCTTATGCATTCTCAACTTTCTTTGGAGTTTCGAGTGTCTAAAAAAAGCAAGAAGAACTTGTTTGTAAATACGGCTGAAAATACATATAGGAATATAAAGGCAATTTTCATTTTCTCTTTCAAGTTATACGTACATAATATTTATATGTTATATGTACAGAAGACGGACGACGAGAGGACGAATTTCCTCTTCCTCGTTAGTTGTTTATATCGTTTCAAACAAGGTTTATTATTTCTATTTAAGAGCTTTTTCACTACTTTTCATCTAAAAGAGTGCAAAGGTGTACAATGTACACATATATTTTGGACAAATATCTTAAAAAATCTTCAAAGGAAAAATTAGTCCAAGACTTTTTTATTATGGTAAAAAAAGTACAAAGTTTATTTACCAAACCCAAGTATACTCCAAACTCCAAACTCAAGTTGGCTCAAGTCTTCTCAAGTCGTCTCAAAATTTTTTTGTGTTTACAATAAAAATCAATCTCCTAAAGTTGACTTTGTTGAAAATTCCGCATCTTCTGTATCTATTTTATGCTCCCTCTGTAATACAATTTTTGCCTCGTGAAAAGCTTTTGCAGTTTGCCATTTTTTTTATAAATATTTAAATTACATAAATTTTTTGAACCGAATCCATCCGAATTTTTTTAGTTTGAATATTTTTAACATATAAATTAAAGCTGGAAATTATATATGTTCTGCTGTACTGGACATTTTATGCAAAAATTTACTACCGTGTCAAAGATTCATGCATAGTAAAAGAGAATTTTAAACTTCGGATTTGAATTCCAATTTAAAATGTAGAATGTAGAATGTAGGCAGGAGGTTCTAAAATAAAATAAAAAGTTGGCGGGATGCAGCAGTGAAATAACAAGAAATCGGGCAAGTAACAAAGGGAAAAAAGAGTTGGGATTTTAATGCCCAAGGGTGACACTGTAAAAGAAGTTCCGTTTCCACTTTCCAGTTTCCATATGAAAGTAGACAGTAATATCTACAATCTAGAATCTACAGTCTACAATCTACATGTTGTCATGTACCTTGAAGCTTCAAGCTTCAAGACAAACCCGGAATAAACTAGACTAGACAAGTCAAGACAAGACTGGATAGTGGAAGTGATACAATTTTGTAATAAAATGTAAAGCGGAAAAGGAAGGAGCGCAACCGAAACAGAGGAGAACAAATGGAAAGAAAACGTGTGGTGCGACATAATATACGTATATGTATAATGCATAAGCGTAAACGTAAAAGTGAAAGAAAACCACAGCAGAAAGATATGCAGACAGACAGACATTGAGAAAGTCAGACAGTCAACAGTCAGAGAAAGCATAAAAATTTTCCCAGGAAAATCTTAGACACAATTTTTCTCTTTCTCCTTCTTCTGGTTCAATGTTTCTCTTGCTCTTGCTGTGGCAGTAGCAGTCTGGCAGAAAATTGTAGATTGTAGATTCTAGATTCTAGATTCACTTTACATACGGAATAAGGAGAAACATGAAAACATGGAAAGATGCAAATAAAAAAAGGAAAAGGCACGTGCATAAATGTACATGGGCAATAGAGATGTAGACGACTTGTTAGACTTGCTGGAGGATGAGGAATGGTTGGAACAAAAGATGAAAGCATGCTCAGAATTTAACCTAGTTATTCCCAGCAGTCCAAAGAATAATTGATCCCAAGTGTACAGTTTCTCGTTTCTCCACCAGATTTCAAACCACTAATGGAATGTCTCCATTCATCCTATCTCCTATCTCCCATCTCCTTCATCCTCTGCTCTTACACCATATACTCTATCCTTTCTCTTTTCTGGATGAAAAATCTCTGTATTTGCCTTCCAAAGCAAACCAAACCAAAAATGTCTAACATCTAAAAATCTAGACTGTAGATTCTAGATTCTAGACTGTAGATTCTAGACTCAAGACTCTGGACATTCTAGATCTTGAATGCTGCTGAACTTTATACAAGGGAAAATACATTGTTATTACCCTTGTTCTCTGTTTTCCCCATAAGCAAACATGTATAAAAAGACAATGGGATTATACATTGTACAATCTACAATCTAAATTCTACAATCTACATGCTCATAAATGTAAAATGTACCATATAATTGTGTATGTAGTATGTAGATTTATACAGATTGGAGTCAAGTGAGAAAGCCCAGGAAGTAAAGAAGTCGTCTCAAAGTAAACAGTTGATATCATCTTGATGAGATTCTCCTTTCTTATCTTGCTATCATTAAAGCTCATTCCAGCCTTTTCCTCTGTCTTTTTCTTTATCTATGTAATCTCTGTTATGTTTTGTCATGTAAAACAAAGTAGAATAATATCATGTAGAACAATCCACAATGTACAATGTACAAAATGTAAAATGAAGTGAATTGGCAGAAAGATGGAACAGACCAGAAGTCTGTACTTTCTACTCTAATTTTATTTGCCCACATCACATAAGATTGTCCGACTTTATTGGATTGTTCAAGAATTAAATTAGAGTTTTGTAATTGAATTTTTCTCCTAGATTCTAGGTTCTAGAATCTAGAATCTAGAAAAAACATTTGTGTTTTCATCCTCCTCGTTGAAAAGGAATGCTGAAGTCATTCCCCTTTCATTTTATTTCATATTCCTCCTTTAATTCCAGATCCAGACTCACTGGTTCTGGTTGGTTGTCCTACTGTATTACTGTATACTTTGTTGTAGACAATGTACAAACAATGTACAAGATATAAAAATGGAAATGAAGAAGAAGATGAACAAGAAAAAGAAAAGGCGACGACAAGGAGTAGTGAAAATGAACTAGACTTGACTTGACTTGTAGTTTGCGTATAAAGTACAAAGTAGACTCAACACTGAACCATCTCCAGTTTTTTGCACATGTAATTTTCCTACTTCTATTCCCATTTTATTTTCCGTCTTTTGTCTTGTGTTTTCTGTGTAAGAAAGGCTTACGAAAGGGATAAAAGATGTAAAACAAGGTTTAAACATGTTATGAATCCTAAACGTTAAATTGTACAATAGGGTGAGCAATGAGCAACCAAACACAAAATTATTATTATAACATGTTTACAATTTACACTGTGTGTTTAGTGTTTAGTTTTTCCCTCTTTACAGTTTACACACACAAGCAAAACGTCCAAGTGTAGAACAAGCTAAATACTAAATACTACAGCATTAGCAAGAACGTGAGCAAACATCTAGTTTTTACACAGATGTAAATGCAAGATATTAGATGGGAAAAGGATTTAAAAAACAAATAAAAGGTGCGTATCAAAAAAAACAAAATGATATTTAATCTTTATCCATACCTTTTAATTGGAATTTTACCTCGCCTGAAATTTATATGATATCTTTGATACCTTTGATTTACACACAATTTGGAATTTTGTAATACGAGCTGAAAGCTATCAAGTATCTAGTAAGTGGAATTTCAAACCAGTCAATTAACTAGCTACAGCAATATCAAATAAATAGTGTAAAACTGGAATTTGATAGCATTGAAACTATCCGCTTGGTACTTGCTGCTTGCTGTTTGCTGCTTGGAGCTTGGAGCTTGGACACGATGTACTTTGTACTTTGTACTTTATACTTTGTTCATCACATTTGATTGCAATTTTAATGGAATTTACAATTGTAGACAAAGTTTCACGAGTAATTTGCACTGTACCTCGCGTAAAGCCAGAATCAAGAGTCAAGAGTCAAGAATCATCATGTGTAACTTGAGTAAAGAGTGTCGAAGGAAAAAAGTGGTTTTTACTGCAGCAACTTGGTTGCATAAAAACAACTTTCTTGCTCTTGTCTCGCTGGTTTGTGATGAGTCGGTGGTCGTGGAAAAGTGAATGAAGCAACGTTAAGGATTTTCATCTTAATGTTTCTTCTCTACTGGCTTGACAATTCATGTTCCAGGTTCCACGGTCTACATTGAACGTTACATGTTACATGGAATTGATACGTATTTTGGGTGCATTTCAAGGAAACTGTCGATCCCGTTTGCCCATATCTTTTTGATTTTGTACTGTTTCCTTTGCTCTGTATTTCATTATTTGATTTGATATAGGCCGTTTTTTTGCAAAAACATTCCGTTTGAATGTGTGTATTGTATTTTTGTTAGTGACTTTGGAATATCTATATTTCTCGAGTTAAAATTATTAGTTATGTTTGTACTCTCGGCCATTTTTTACATAGTGTACACTGTACACCAATAGACAGTAGACAGAGACAGACACGAATAAGTAATAAGTATGTACAATAATATTTTTATGGATTTTCTCCATATTTCCATTATTTATTTATGTGCAGATTGTGCATAAAAATAAAAGTACTAAAGAATAATTTGATTTTCTCCATCTTGTCTTTCTGTGCCATGTTCTACTATAGAGAAAACATGAAACATGAAAAAAAAGACTATGATGGCCAAAGTCTCTGTATGAATTTTTATTTTATATCCTAAACCATTGTAAATTCTAACTGTTAGATTAAATTCTTTTATGAATTATGAATTATCAAGACTGATAACGACGACAAAAAAATCTTTCATTTATTTTGAAATGCTTTCTATTATATGTGAATATCAGAAAAATAATAAGCAATTTTACAGACCCAACAAAATTCAAGCAAGTTAGTTTTCAAAATATGATTTTTCGTCCTTAAATTGTCTACACAATGTTTTAGCCATTAGAGTCATGGTTTTTGTTTTTATTATACAAGATACAAGACACAAACTGAGTAGGAATGTAGGAAAGGAGCAAATAACAAATAACAAACCAAAGTAATAATATTGTTGCTCTTGTCCTGTTGACTCAGGTTTATTTTTAGTTCAAATTAAGTGGAGTACAAAGTACAAAGTACATGCAAAAGGTAGATAGGAAAACTAAAGTAAAGTGAAGTTAAGTGAAGGTGCCTAGTATCTAGTTTTCTAGTCAAAGTTTTTTCACGCATGAATTTTCCAGTTTCCAGTCAGTATGAATTTGAAATTCTAACGTCTATTCCCATCTCGACCATTTTTTTAATTACGAAAGAATGGAAATGGGGATTTATTGTAATGGCCTATTATCATGGAACTCAGATCCTAGTCTAGAGTCTCGTGTCTAGAGTCTAGAATCCTAAAAGGAAGAGTGAGAGTACAAGAGAGTACTGACTAAAATTTTAATTAGATTTCACTCCTTCTCACACATTGCATTACATGTGTGCAGTTTACACGCTCACTGCTCCATGCTCACATGTCCTAATACTGTACACTTAAAAGTGAAGCCATAATGAACATTACAACTTCTAAAGTTTTAGAAATTGGGCATCATGGCATAATAAGAAATTCCGAAATATAATAATATAATAATTCTCCTGATCAGGATGCAGCCAGTTTATTCAAACTTCACATTCAAAATTCAAAACCATAATCATAATAATATTCATCGTGGTAGAGACGCGTAGACGTAATAAGTAATAAGTAATAACGCATGCAAAATAATACTTTGTCTTTGTAGTGGGCAGACAATGTAGTCAATGTATATAGTTCAGCACCAGTCTCAACTACATATACAATGTACAACATACGATACAAATACACCAAGCACAATATACATTGTACAATACATGCTAAAGTTGTAAGACATAAAATGGTGTATGATATTTTGTGGTTGTGATCTTACCTTCAAAGCTCAAAGCTCAAAACTCAAAGCTCAAAACTCAAAGCTCAAAACTCAAAGCTCAAAACTCAAAGCCTTTTCAATTCTTGATTAAATGTGATTTCCATAATATCAACTTGAAAGGATTACAGCTCTCTTCTGTCCACATACAAAGCTGCTTCAATCCTGAATGGAGAATGAAGAATGAATGTCCTTGGATTTGGTTATCCAACACTATCTAAAGGCTAAAGACTACAGTAGTAAAACATCTACCATGAAATAACAATGTAATTGAATGTTAATCAAAGAGCATTACATTAAACAGTGAATAAATATACAATTTACAATTTACGGACTGGAATGAGAAATGAGAAATCCAGTTAAATTCAGTTTTTTTCTATTCTTAATTTTAGAAAGGAAAGAGACGAGTGTGTATTTTATATTATGTATTATATTTACACGTTTTATTAAAGTACAAGTTTTTGATTGGGATGGCAAACGGCAAACGGCAAACTGTTGGTTCACAAAGTTTGAAGAATAAACATGTCATGTACCTCCGTGTTCTGTGTTCTATGTATTTTCATAGCGCTTGGATTTGTATTTGTATTCCTCGTGGTCGCTAAGACCACTGAGAGTTGAGCTGATGATGATGATGATGATGATGATGTGAAGGTGCCCACCTCCTTGTATGCGTAATGAGTTCATTTAGTGGAGAATTTCGCGGACTGCAGACTCTATACCGTACAGTGTACACTGTACAAACCAGAGATTCCCTTCTAAGATAATCCACCTCTCTCTCGCTCTCTCTCTAGCTCACTCACTCACTCATTTATTCATTCTCTTGATAGAACAAAAGTTTATTGTCCAGTCAGAGTTGGATTCCATTCGTGCATGCATTTGTGGAAGAGAACGTTGAGCATGTTCAATGTTCAATGTTCAAGTCTAATTCATGCTTTACATTTCTTCTCAGTCTCTTATCTCTAGTTTCTACATTTTACATTCTACATAGTTCTAGTTTCTAGATTCTAGATTCTAGTTTTCAGTGCAAGTGCAATTTTAAGATAGCCAATCCAAATTCAAGTTGAGGATTTACACGTACAAAGTTTATGGATTACAATTATCTACTTCCTTCACTCGCTCGTCCTTGTTCTGCATTCTGGACCTTTAATCTTAAGTTGGTTTAATGTGTAAAGATAGTGGGATTTTGGTGCGAAAGTTTGAATTTGAATTTGAGGATTGGGCCGTTGGAAAATTATTCAGTGCTGCTTGTTCCTTGTTTCTAAATTCAAGATGAGTTTACATTTTACGTTTTACATTTCATGTTTAATTTGTGACTTGTGACTTGTGAATCGACAAATTTGCACGCATCTTAAAATGTTTGGTTTGTGTTTTGTGTGATATAGGATTTTTATATGTTGTGATATTTTCTGTGTTTACAGTTTACACTGCATTTATTTAATGTTTAATGTGATTTTGTGCTTCACCAAGTTTGTCATCTAAAGACAGTTTCTTTTTTCTATTCAAAATGTGTTGTGAATTATCAATAATGCTGATGATTATTATTTATTATACAATGGACAATGGATAGAAAATGTAAATAAAACGCAAGTCAGCATTTTATGGTATGTGTTCTTGCTAAAATTAAAAAAAAAATAAAGTCTCAAAAGCCTCAACTGACTGCAAGGTGTTATTGATATTTCTCTCCTGTTTGCTGTTCAGTGTTCACTGTTCACTCTTTGTAAATAAATTGAAAGGATGTGTGATTGTGAAAATGTTGTACTTGTTAGTACAAATATTTTGCAAAGATTTATGTGACTGAGTTTAGAATTTAAAAAGTCTTTTAAAAATTCAAGTATCTGTATTGAATATTGAAGCATTCAAGTTTTCTCAAGTGGATTTGTTGGGTTTGAGTAGAAAATACTGTGGTGTGACTTGTGAGTTGCTTTGTGCTTTTTGCATGTGTAGAATGTAAAATGTAGAATGTAGAATTTTACCACCGTGTTTTGTGTTATGTGCTTTCTTGTTGTTCAAATTGTTGTTTATTGTGTGATGATGGTAAAAGAAGATGTAAACATTAATGTTTATTTTTGACTCTCAGTTGATGATGTTGACGACTGGATTGATGTTTTCAAGAGGAACAGAAATGACGATGACGATGAGAGACGGACGAAAAATAGAGAAGAAATTTTTTTCTAAAGAAGAATGAATGCAAGAATACCAGAAGAAGAAAAGAATGAGGCGACTTCGACAACGACTACTGTACAACTGATATTAGGACCAAGTGAAAGATGAAGTGGAGGAAGGAACAAGTCACAGGACGGGTTGACAAATCATTCATCTCTTTTTTGGCCATTGCAGAGAAAAGCAGAAGAGAGAAAAAATCTTTGGCTTTTTATTATTTCCATTCCAAGTCAAGTCTTTGTATTGAATAGAGTCTAGAGTTTCACTTGCAAAAAATGGGACAAAGGACAAAGTATTTACTCTGATATCTTATTCTTCTACGTCGGGCAAATGTATGTAAAATGTACAATGTAGTTATTTTATTTATCAAAACCCGCGTTCTGCACTTCGTTTCTGGTAGATTCCTAAGTTTTACGATATGCTTATGATTTTTGTAGGCTGGTTTTGGTTTGGTTTGGTTCGGTTTGATTTTTTAGCCATAACTTTATTCAACGTCTTTTTTTATCTTTGTAGCAGCATTTGACATCATTATTTCCTGTTGCTTCAACTCGCAACGTCCAAAAAAAATTAATGTATATATAACTTGACTTGAAGTCCGTCCTGGTTCTTGATTCTTGACTCTTGACTCTCCAGTCTGCTCCCCCTTTTTCTCTTACTACTTGTTACTGATTTCCGATAATTTTTTTCTTTTCCTACTTAGGATGTTTTTTCAACACTCTGCTGGCTCTCGCTCTGGAGTGGATGCATCTTGTGCATTGTGTACTGTCTAGTTTGTAGTAAAAAATAACTTGTCACATCTTTTGATAAAAAATACAGTAAATCTTGTTTTGGGAAGTTTTAATGTACTTGTATGTCGTGTATAAACACAAAAGTACGAATATTTTTTGGCTTTTATTCATTCTTGCAAATATTATTATACTTTGTATCAATTTCAATAAATTATTTCATAAAAATATTATTTGATTTTACAGGTTTCTACTACAGCTTTCTACAGTTCAAAAGTTCAACAGTACGACACGTTAAACCTGGTTTGATCTTCATGAAGCATCGATCATAGAACCGGAAGAACAAATAAAGAAGAAGGCGATTTAAAAGCCATCAGAAGGGAAGGAAATTTGAGAATAAAACTTTCTGTACTATACATCTAAATGGTCTCAGCTATACCCTGTAGCTCCGAATATGTGTATTTTACGTACGACAATTCGGTTCTAGAGAGGTCTAGGTCATGACCATACAATCTTCACACAGAAAATTTTTTATTCTCAGCAACAGCTATCAATTCATCCAACCTTGTCTCAAGCCTCAAGTTTCAAGCTCCAAGCACCAGAAATATTATATTATTATATAAACAATGAAAAGACATATTTGATATTTGCATTGTTTTTGGTTTTTGTGATGCTCATAAAATTTAAAATAACTAGACTTTTTTGATACTATTGTATTTATTTACATCAAAATCAAAATATTTATAATGTATATAATGTACACGAGAAAAATAAAGGATGAAATGAAACACAAATAATTGTATAAATGTTCCTCGTTGAAGCTTTGAAGCTGTAATAAATCTCATCCGCATATCTTAAAAGAAATGCTGGAAACATTTGAATGTGGGGTCTACATTTAATTTACTTGTACATTGTATATTGTGCATTGTGTATTATGTATGGTACATGCAATATGCGGGTCAACTTTAAACAAACCAAAGAAGAAGAATAAGAATAAGTGGTGGATAACCATAGACCATAGATAACGATGGGGAAGAACGGGCGCCGAAATTGGAATATTTATTGCACTCCTTACCCAAACTGACTACACTAAACTACAGTCGTAGTGTGCCGTGTTACATAAGACTTATGTATTGCACATGGTACATTGTACCTTTATTTTGTAAACGCTGATGATAGTTTAAGCGGTTTCTGGAAAGAAGATTGATGAGTTTTGCTGAAATATTCCAATAATTCTTGCCAAGTTAACAAGGAAAAGAAGAAAACGAATACGAGTTGTACAATGTAAACAGGAGAGTACAAGGTACAAGACAGCTCCATCTTTTCCAATGCAAATTATCATACGGATATATTTCACAAACGCACATTCCACGAAATACAGAAGAAACTCGACCAAATCCCCGCTGTGCATTTCACACAAACTGGAGTCTAGAACTTGTTCAAGCTGCTAAACTTGAATTCTTTAAATCAATTTGACTAAATGCCTTCACCCAATGCTAAATATCACAAATGATACACCTTTATCATTATCATAAATTTTACAGTCGTTTTATGCTCATTTTTAAGTAAAATGTGGAGCAAAAGTATGCTTATCGAAAGCATTGAATGAACAAAATAGTAAGAGATTACTACGCGTTTCATTGAATTTGAATGCACAAGGAAACATGTTCTACGACCATTCATTTAGAATTTAGAATTTAAAAGTAAATTATTATTACAATCACATCAGTTATCAGTTACCAGTTACCAGTTTTCTCACATTTAATCTGTTCACTATGCACTCTACAATCTACAATATTCAGTATTCAATATTCAGTATAGTTTTTTCCTTGGTTATTTCCTGCTCACACAGAAATAGAGAGAAAAATAGAGAGAGTGAATAAATGACTGGTCGCTTGTCATCAGGATGGCTCAATAAAGTTGGAAATTTATGAATGTCATCGTTATCATGGAATATTTAATATCTAATATGTAATAGAGACGGGGCATGACCTGAGACACATTATTCTCAGTTGATAATGTTAAGGATAGGCAAAACAAACTGTTTAGCAATGGTAATGACCACCGACCCAATGAATGAATGAATGAACGAGTATCACCAACGCACCAAGTATGTCTGCAGCAAAGACAATCTATTAAATATTGTACAATGTAATAGGCGCATAAATATATATCTAGATTTTGGAGTCTAGACACATATTGTACATTGTACATTGTATTTTTTATTGTAGTAGGTTCCTCTATTCTGTACCTTGTCGTTTAAAAAATGGTCATGATAAATCTTGCACCTTTACATGCCTCCCTTATCAGTTTAGAGTTTAGATACCTCACATAATACATAAAGCATAATACATAAAGCATGCTTCATATCAGCATTGCCTATTAACATTAACAATTTACTACCACGACTCACTACTATAACGATCAAGACGAAGGAGAAGCTTTTGGTTTGGTTTGGTTTGGTTTGGCTTGGCTTTTGACTGTTGGCTGTAGGTTGTACGTCAATCCTTAAAAAAATGCAGTGCAGATCCAGACAGGCACTAACTTAACTTTGCTCAAGAGTCAAGAGTGGAATGGAGGGAAGGAGCAAATGTAAGTCACTATGACTCCTCGTTTTCATTGAGAGCTAAATAATACAGTATCAGTGGAGAGTAGAGGTATGTAAAACGACAGGAGGAAAGAGCGAAAGAACGAAAGAAAGGAAGGAAGAAAAGAGCAATGATGCCGGTGTCGGTAGGCTATTTTTTACCAGGAATTATGTAGACACTAGATACTGGATACTAGACGCAGCGGAGAATTCACAGTGTACACTTTACAATGTAAACAGACCAGGAGAAAACCATTTATATTCCCGTGCTCCTACACCTTTGACTAGAAACGATTAATCTTTTTTCGTCCTCTCATACAAATACAAAAACATGTGCAATGTGCAATGGGCTTCTAGCTTCTAGCTTCTAGCATATACTTAATGCTCACTACTCGTACATATGCACCTATGATCTATGTAACCTATTTAGACTACACAATGCACATCAAATGCGTACAATAGTTTTGACTCGACTTTTGTCCATAGATCTATGTAGTATCTGCATTCTACATGTATCTATAGCTGCATTAGAATACACGGTACACAATACAATAAATGCATTCATTTCACATTTTCACAGGAGTTTTACTCCTTTGATCTATGTACAACGTGTATGCTACAGTCTACAGTCTACAGTAAAGTTTTTGACTCTGTTCCTGTTTTGTATGCCTGGTTGACTCAGATTTCCCATTCTGATTTCGGTTTCTGCCTCTTTTAAATCCTCGAATTGATCTGTAGAATGTAGAATGTAGGAAAGTATCTCTAGCAGGATTTGAATACATCTCTTTTAGCTTCCGTTTTGCCTAATTCCTAATTCACGTATTTAGATGTGTTTAGATTGGTTATCTATTCGACTAGTTGACTACATAGTTGACTGCATTTGTAAATCTGTATTGTGCGTACTGGTGCATTGTGCATTGTACTCTGCCTAATGCTGTCTGATAAAACTATTAAACTAACATTTGTCTTTACACTTATTCAGAGTTCAGAGGAGGTCTGAAATCTGAAGGTAAGCTCGAAAGGAAGGAGGAAGAAAGAGATACGCATTCAATGGCCTACCGTACTGTATTTCATGTACAATTTTTGTATTCCTTATTATGTACTCAACATTGTAAAAAGCATCGTGCATATTATATACACCTTACTACTTGTTCTACTCAATGTTCAATGCTCAATAAATAATATAGATTCATCATGTACAAATCTACCGTTCACCTCTGTCCTCTGTCTCACGATTCACTGTGATATACAAACTACAGTTTACAGCTGACTATTATTAGGGTGAATTAAAGGCTCAACTGTTTCATCAGATGATAGCTCATGTACATGTTCATTGTATTATTGTATGATGTGTGATATGATATGATATATGGATTCTCCTTCATTCGAGTTCAGGGTTGACAACTATTAACTATAACGTTCTTGAGTTTTGAGTTTATTACAGAATGGACGTGAGGCTTGGCTGTGAATGACGATACACGATACACATGTTGTGTGCATAAATGATAAAAGTATTGTTGTTATTATTATTTCCATGTACTTTATTATTACCTACATACAAAGGTGTTTGAATACTTGGAGTAAGTGGGGGAGAGGAATGAAATGATGCGGACAAAGTACTGCCATTTAGAACAACAATAACTATTGTTTCTTCAACTTGTGAGTTGAGCTGAGCTGTGATATTGATATGAGTACACGCACTGAACATTGAGAGTTGAGAGTTGAAATGAGGGAGGGAAATGCACATAATACACAATACACAATATAAATACTTAATACTTGTCTACATGCATGAGAATAGAAAGTGATGGCTTAGTACAAGAAGAAATGAATACTAGTGAAAAATTAGTGTATACATAGTGTACAGTGTACAGAGCGGATATTTAACTGCTCTATCAAATGTGTCATATTTCATAGCCATATTAGTGTGGGAGGTAGACATATTATTCATTCTCATTCACCCGAAAGAGAGAGAGCAGAGAGAGATAGTGATAGAAACATGAAACATACTTGATACTTCATACTCTACATTCTACATTCTAAATGTAGAGTATGTACTAATATTCCATAGTTCCATAGTCCAAAGTCTGCTTCATTGGATTAAGTTGACTTGTGTTTCAACTATTTGACAGCTTTACGACCCGTTTCAGTTACAGGCGACTTGTTATATTTGTTGCCGATGGTCAAGTCTCAAGTCTAGAGGCTAGAGTCTAGAGTCACACGCTTGCCAAACTCCATGTCCGAGCAGCACTATTCTGAGACCAAAGTCAAAGTCAAAGTTTGAGAAACAGTTCTGGTCCATGAGACACGACAGCTCATTCACTCATTCACTCTTGTCTTATTTCTTTTCAACCCTTTTTCATTGTCATAGGTATCTATGTCTATATTTGTATTTGTATTTATATTAAAATGTCATATTTTTTCTTTGCACTGGAAATTTGTCATATGGAAAGGGTTCAAAATGTCCTCTTCATTTTCTAGCCACACCACTTCATATTTGATATTTGACAATTGACAATTGACGTATGGCAGGATTTTTGTGCCGTAATCTCGATTATAGACAATAGACAAATTGGTTATTACTTATTTAGTTGTTAACATTTTAACAGTTTACATGGGAGTCAAATTTTTATTGAATAATTTGTCTCTGCTCATTTCATTCCTGAGTGCATAACAAAAAGAAAATTAATTGTTGGTACGCTACACAATACACAATCTTGTTTTTATCCTCTTTATTGTGAGGTAACCAAGACTTTATGGTTTATTTATCAGCCATTTACTTTCGATTTCCGCATACAATACTGTTCAGTGTTCAGTGTACAATGTCCAATGTACAACAGGTAGTAGTATTAAAGGAAAACATAGGAGAACATGCCGAGAATTCAAAACATGGATCGCCATATGTACAACGGACATTTACAGTGTGTAGTGTATAGCCTTTGAAAAAAGGCTGTGCTGTTTGCTGTTTGCTCTTTGTATAAGGCAAAATATAAAAGAGCGTGTGGATTGTAGATTTCAGATAAGTGTGGATTCTGGATGGATTTGAGCAGAACGTACGAGTAAGAGCTTGAGCGAGAGAGAGATTTCGAAGCGTAGGATTTAGGCTTTAGGCTGTGTAGACTGCAGACTGTGTAGAGTGTAGAGTTGTAGGTGCATTGTTTCCATACTTTGGATGAAATTTTTACAGACTTGGCGAGATTCTGAGGACATCTAAAAGAAAATGTGGAAACTATGAAACGGTTTTCCTTCTTTCATTTTCTTGCATATGGCACAGTTTTGGGGAGATTCCAGCAGAAAATTTATGATCTAGAAACCTTGGCTGGCGCTGACAACACCATAATGTTGTTTTCTAACGTTTTATTCGTAGATATATGCTGTATGCTGTACATTGTACATTGTAGATATGCTTTATGTAATATGTAACATTTATTTCTTTACCTCTGTCTTAAAAAATGGAGCAAGATGAAAAACAAAAGCAAAAATTAACAAGAGTAGCTGTAAATCTATTTATATTTTGTTATTTGAAACAAAAACAAAAACAACTCAACTTTCTCGTCCTTTACAAACACAGCAAAAAGGTACAAAAAAATTCAAACCTTGTTCATTCTTCACCATAGGAAATTCGGTATATTGTTTTGTTTCATTTCCCAAATAGGTTTTAGTTTGTCGGAAGGACTTGATATTTTAATTTCGAGCAAGATACCAAAATGCATCTATATTTAACAGAAAACTTTAAAATTGGATATCGAGATTCGAGATCATCTGATTTAATAATAACAGTTTTGAAGTTTTGAAGATAGTGTGTAAAAATTCAGATAATATAAATTCTAGATTCTACATTCAAGATTCCAGATTCCAGATCTGATACGTTTATGAGTGTTTTGAAAAATTTACCAATTTATGATACCAATTCATCGTTCATGTAGTTAGTAGTTAGTACATAGTAAATGCCAAGTTAACTTGTCTGTTGTCTGTTGTCTGACTAAGCATCTGACGCCAGATCATCTCCATCTTCTTTCACTCTTTACTCTTTGCTGGCCAGTACCAATCGGATGCAGTCCATGCATCGCGTACAGTGTAGATGATAACGTTTTCGCCTGTTCCTCCTTCCTCCTTCCTTTTTCGTTCTTTCCCCTTCTTCTTCCGTACTTTTCCTTGCTCCTTTGGTAAAATATTATGGATCATTAGGGGGATTCGGCTGGAATTAGAAACACCATCTGCTAATCCAAAGATGGAAAGTCTTAATTTTACAAAAAGGAAAAACAATCAAGTAAAACTTGTTTGGCTACGAGAGGAAAATTGTAGGAGGATGAAGGAGCAAGTGGGTGAGTGAGTGAACTGCACTAAAACCGAACACTTTACAGTGTAGACCGAGCACTGTACATTGTACGATGAACATGTGAAATGTGAAAGTACAATGTAGACTTGTATCACAAAATAGATTGCACAATGAACAACAAGTACATGCCATAGATAGCTGATAGAATAGAGGAAATATTCTGGGCTGCCTCCGTTTCCTTTTTATAGGTACAAGATAGAAAACGTAGATGCACCGAGAAAATAGGAAATATGTGGATGTTGGAGTAGGCACAGTACTCTGTACTCTGCCATCATCTCTTCACTGTCTCTGTCTCTCTGTCTCTTTGCCAGGTTTCACGGTTGAGTCGAGTCGTAAATACGGCAGGTAATCCTAGTAGATTTGGAAACGGAGAGCTTGAGCTCTGAAAGCAAAGAAATTCGTTATATTCTAAAGAAGCTTATAGTTAAGTTTTACTTGAGTTGCTGGAGAAAGAAAGACAGAGAGAGAGAGAAGCGTTTTTGAAGCTCTTTTCGTTCCAGTTCCAATTTCTTCATCATCGTTCTTTTCTTCCTTGTCGTTGTCGTCCTCCTCCTACTCGTCTACTTTTCCTTCTTCCCTTCTTTGTTTGCAGTTGGAGTTCAAGTCTTGCCGTAGTCAGCAGCAACTCGATGCTCGATGCTCGATGCTCGATGCTCGATGCTCGATGCTCGAGGCTCTAGACTCGAGATTCGAGACTTGAGTCAACTCAAATGGAAGGAACTAAAAGGAGACTTTCCATCTTCCTTCAATGTGAGAAGAGCAGAACAGCATAAGAGTAACACTGGAGGTACGATACACATTCTCCCTGTCTATGTGTCTGTCTGTCTGTCTCCGTCTCCTTGTCTTGTGCTACTGCTACTTTTTCCTCTTCTCCCCATCAAGGAAGGGAGGGCATTTCCTCTCTCTTTTACTCTCTCTTTGTCGACACACACATAATAGGTTGCAGATAGCTCCACTCAGGATCGATACGTTTGCACAATATTCTCTAGAGAACTAGAGAAAATGTAGAAAATTTCCCCTACAACGATTGTCACTTCCTTCCAAGAAGAGAGAATAACAACAAGGACAATTTCACTCTACTCAACTCAAATCAACACAAAGACAAGAGACTCTCGCTCCTTTCACTTCTTTTACTTTTCTACTATTCACTTCTCTATGCTCTGTATATACTAGATACTAGATACTAGATGCAATATCAATGACGCCTTCTATCTTCTATCCGTCCTCGTCTCCTTCTTTTTTCCTTCTCAAGCTCAGATATTGCTTATCAAAGTCAGTCCTCTACCAATTTTCCAGGAGAAAATAGAAACTAGAAACTGGAGAAACCTCAGCAGAAACATGAATGAGGGAAGGGAGAAAATAATAAAACAGTTTGCTTGTTTTTCCAGAGAAATCTGGAATCTCGAGTCTTGAGTCTTGAATCTCTGACGAAACGAATGGTGCGTTTCTGTTATTGGATATACAATATACAATTCTATTTTTATTCACAAATTTCCTAGAATAATCTGAATCCGAATAATTTCGAGTTCCAAAATCAATATAGGAAGAAAAGAAGTTAGATGGAAAAAAAATTATTAAATAGTGAGTAATTATTAATTTTTCCCATTGAATGGTTTGATCGGGGAAAAACATGTAACATGTATGTAATATTCCCTATGAAAACAAAAAATACCTTTTACAGACTTTCACAACACTACAGTACAGGCTACATGCAGGTAACAAGTGCATATTCATTGAGGATTGAGGATTATGAGAATAGTAGTGTGATGATGATAGCTCATAAATTTGTTCCGGTTGCCACATGCTAAAAGTATTATTAAGACGTGCACATTGTACATGCATGTAGAATGTAGAATGAAAGCACAGTGCTTTTATTATGACTTTATGAGTTTTGAGCTTCGAGTTATGAGTGATGAGGAATAAGCAGGGGCAGAATAAGCTTTCACTCATCCATCTCATTTCAAATGCGGGGCTTCCGTCACATACAACATTTACAACAAATGTATCTTATGTGTGACACTGGAGTCAAAATATTTTTTGTAGTCCAAAGAAATACCAAAAGTACAAATCACAATATATTACAACAATACACAAGCCAATGATAGATGAGTAATTTAGGCTGCTTGAGATTTTTGTAAACCAGAAAGAGGCTTGTTTCGGGGGAAGAGATTTGGAATTGGGAAGCCAATAAATCTCGAGGGAGAAATCAGTCATTGTGTGAGCTACAGCAACTGTTGATGTGAATGTGATTTACTTACAGGCATTCCAAAGAATCTTTTAGTATGACTTGGTCAAAAATACATGTCTTCACATTTCAACCCAAATTACAATAGTTAATAGGGCAAGGCAAGATAAAGCGCAAGGAAAAGGGAAAAAACTCGATAGTCTAAAGTCTAAAGTCTTCAGTTTGAGCACAATATTTTGACAATGGAAACTAAAAATTGATGGATGAGAATATTTTAATGCCTAATGGCTGAAAAACAGCAGAAAACTTTACATTTTGTACGGAAAAAGCTAAAACGTCAAAAATCTTGATCATGAAAACTGGCTTGAGCTTGATAGTTGTAAAAGTACCGTATTAATTTTCAAATTTTAATGTGTATTGTATTCTAAATGTTTATCACAAAATATAACTTTTGTGTCATGTTTTAACTCGAGTAATTAATACCGCTTCCATTTCTGCTTTTTCTGATGAGAATCCGATTTGAGAGAAGCGGATCATCAGTAATGAAAGGAAATAAATTCATATTTCCTTCATTAGTTTGAGAAAAGTTCATGTATTTATAAATGTCAAGTGTTTTAAGTGCTTTCGATCCGATTCTTCCGCATTCACACATTACATTACGTTCCAGATCCACAGAGCGAGGATGGGAAGAATAAAAATAAAGAGCAGATACATACACATACAAGCATATAAAATATGTAGTAAGGAGTTGTAACTCGTTGATCGAGGTGTTGCTTTCCCGGTGATTTTGAGTTGACTGAAAGTGACTGAGCGTGAGGATGAGTCTAATGAGATTCACCTGCCACTAGGAGAAAAAACCGATAAAAATGTCATTATGCCTCGCTTGGCCTGTCTACTGTCTACGGTCTACTGTCTATACTTCCTATACTGCCTACTTCCTGCTTTTTCATCCGTATACCCAACTTTATAACCGATATAAATCTGCACAGACTACAGACTACAGTTTGTAGCTATAATTTATACTTGATTCATTTCTCATGGAACTCTACACTCTACATTCTACATTCTACAAAAGCTCATGATTTTTCATCACGAAAAAGAAAAAAGAATCAATCCCAATCAAAACGCAACCCACGTCATATTTTTTTCTTGAAAGGAAAACTTGAGTAATTTTTTTCGGCAGTGCAATCCAACTCCGCACTCAATATCTCTACTCAATTCTCAATGCTCAATAATTTAACTGTTTTCCACACTCGGAAAAAAATTCAACAAACTTTGACGTTTCGTGCTTTGTTTCAATTTGAGATGAGCTCATTTATAAAAAATCCTGAGTCTTGAGTCTTAAGCTGTCTCAAGTCTGAAGTGCCCAAAATTCTTAAGGATTTTTGGTGCTTCCTAAGTTTTGACCCACCACTTTTACCACAGTTTATCTTCCTCTTTGGTTTTCCATCTCTATTGGTATTCTAATGGTCAAATCTACCACCCACTAGAAAAAGAAACCTCAAACTTCAACTCACATGGAGTTACACAGTCATGAATTTACTCTTGTTACGTTTTCAGTTTTTGAGACAATTTTAATGGTCCAATTTTTTTACCTTCTACTGGCTGCAAACTGCAATTCAAAGTATTATCTAGATTCTAGATTCTAGATACCAGACACCAGATATCATAATCTTGTTAATCTTGAGGTCGTGAACGACAACTCCAATAGTGTTCACATAATATATCGTGGGGTTTTTGCTTGGTGTTTGGTGCTTGGTGCTTGATATAACGGGAAATCAATTTTATACCATTTACGATAACTGTTTCCGGCTTGCGTTTTGAGTTTTGAATTTAGTGTTCTAAGATGCAGGATTTTCCCCATTTTTCACCATTTCTCTCTCTTTAACTGGAAAAGAAATGTTACAAAATGTTTTGATAAAAATTGTAAATATGTAACTGTGTCTCAAGTCTCAAGAGTTTAAATATCAGTATTTGGAAAATGACTTTGGAAATTCATTTTTTCTTGCCAAGTTTCCAAGCGGAATGTTACACAAGTTCGGGCGCATATTTCAAATGAAACATGGACAAGGACAAGAAAAACAAATAGAGCAGGCAATACATTATACATGGAACATACAACGGGTGATCTAGAAACTAGAAAGTAGAAACTAGAAAGTAGAAACTAGAAACAGCATGTGTAGTTTGTCTTTCACTCCCTTGCAAACTGATTTAATTTGGAAAGGTCTAATACTGTGGCTCGCATGATGGACAGGAGAAGGATTGTTTTTTCTCTCTTTCAATAATTTTTCTCGCATAAAAAGTTGAGAGAGAAAGAGATTCTCCCTCGTTCAACTCGACTCAACTCAACTCAAGTTTGAGTGAGTTTCCCTTTTGTCCTGGAAATCTCATAAGTTGACAGCTTGAGACTTGAGACTTGAGCCGACTCCTACTTTTCCTCTTATCTCTGCACTCTGTGCTCTATACTTCTATACATATGACATGATAGGCTGTATGCTGTATGTTGTAGGTTGTAGGTTGGGATTTTGAAGTTGGGACATACTATAATATTATTATTATACATGTCATATCATGTGATGAATCAGCTGCGTTTCCAATATGGAATATTGGATATTAAATCTATAGTACAAAATATGAGATGTGAGATATTAGATAAGAGACTCCTTTCGGCTGGTCTGCCTTACACATTTTCCGCCTTTCATGTCCAAAGTACAAAGTCTTAAGTGTATGCAGTTATTACTGAAAACTCGTATCCAATTCCAACGTCTCATACTGCCACATCAAATTTCAATCTTCTCCTCTATGTTGATCCAAGTAAATATGCTCAATATATACAATGTTACGATGTCCAGCCCACCACCAAAGGAGTAATACATTGTGCAATGGGCTTTGTATATTGTATATTGTGTATTGTATTATGGTACACGAAATAATGATGATCGCACCCACTATTCAAATTCACATTGAAAATCATAACATGGACATTTTAAGTCCTTCCCTCGTCATATTTACATGACAAATCCCCATTTTACATTTTCACAAGTGAAATGTGAAAGGCTATACATTACATTTTGCATTGTACACTGTGCACTGTGCACTGTGTGTAAACCCTGCTCATTTTAACATTTAGAAACTACACACTACACATTACATACCAAAACAAAAACTGTTTCTTTTTATCTATATTCTGCTTGCTTGTTGAGAGCTTTTCTGTAATTGTTACAAAGTTTATGCATACAGCATACAACAACAAAACCACTGATGCTCACATAAAACTGGCAGTTTCAATTGCAAGTTGAACACAAAACACAAAACACAAAGTGTGTTCAATGTACGGGTACAGTTTTGTGAGGAATATTTAAGAATGTTCTTTGTACATGTATTATCTGTATTTTAGTGGAAATATGTACTTGCTACGTGCACATTAGCTTACATAGAATGGGATGGGAAATGGAAATGTTTCTTGTAAAAATCCCAATCATAGCTGAGTTGAGTTGAGTTGAGTGCATATGCTTGCTCTAGCTGTCTCAGTCTGGATTCTGGCATTCTGGTATTCTGGATCTTGGTTTTCTGTCAGACTTTGGTTCTGTTTGGAGTTGGTGAGTGAATCTGATTCTGAGTTTTCTGTTTCTATCTGTAGGGTGTTCATATAGCCAGCAAATTTGAAAAGATGAGTGGATTGAGAAGGAGAAAGAGAGAGAGGGAAGTTGGGACAACTTACAATTTAGGCTGGTTCCAGGTTCCAGGTTCTAGTGCCAGAGATCTAAAAATAATATTACATTTTGAATTTTTTTCTGAAAAGCATTTCATATTTCTCCACCTAAAATAGATATAAATCTACTTACGTTGGAAAAAATAGGTGATATTAGAACTATTTATTCTCTTTACTTTGATTTTTTGATTTGACCTCAATTTCCAAAAATATGTCCGTATTTGAGAAATTCGGTGACCAAGGACAAAACGTTTTCTTCAGGTTTTTAAACAACTTACTGAAGCTTGAATGATGGTAAAACTGCGGCACCTTTTATTTTCAAAAACATAGCATATTTTCAGTGTACAATGTGCAATTACTCCAAAAACGTTAGTTTTTACGGATTAGTCCAGTAAAATATTGATTTTGGTCCATTTTAATGACCTCAGAATAGTGAATAGTGAATAGTGACCTCATGGATCTTGTAACAATGGTCGTCTCTTGATTTTAAAGGTATTTGACTTGTTTTCATTGGGAACCAAAACCAAAGGAATCAGTTTGGTATTCGGTATTCCTAGAACCAGACTAGGAAAAGACTGAATACGCTTTCTGTTCCCACCATTAATCTTTTTCCGAGACTCTCGTGACGGAGGGGTAAAAAGTTGTGTGATGTGATGTGATGGAGTTCTATATCTATTCTTCTTTCTATACTATACTATGTATACTATCACTTCAACTTACAACGATACTCCTGTCAATACAGAATCCTGTATGCTGTATAGTGCATATTCTTATTTCATGTTTATTCCAGTATTCCAGTATTTCATACACTAAAGCCTTCCATGTTCCATGCTCAATGTTCAATGTACTGATATTTATATTGCTGGTCAGAACAACTATACAGTATACATTGTACACCCTCAGAAAAAAATATTATTGTGCTGTCTAATGAGATTTTAATACGACTTCG
>JAQGBH010000040.1:0-90592 GCA_034698265.1 Sminthurinus aureus
TTCTCTGGAAAAACTAGGCAGTTTGTATACTGTCTAGTTGGTAAGCATACTGACTGGACAGTTTGTATACTGACGGTAGTAAGGATATTGCGTCTAACATATATACCTAATGTCTACAATGTATAGAATGCCAAATAGCGACAAACAGTAACAATTTGAAACCGTCTCCTTTCGTACACTATACTCCATATTCCATACCTTATACATTATGAAGCATATATGTACAAACTACAAACGTTATGTCCAAACGATAAAAATCCAAATGGAGAGCAGAAGGGAAACCTGATATGATGACATTTGAGGCTTTTTTGGTCAGTTTTATAACATTATTGAGCATTTTATCTTTTACCTAATAAAATAACTTCAAAGTTTAAAGTATAAGAGCGTGGCTGAACAGTAAACAGTAAATAGTATTAAAACACGAGCAATCCTATAATATTTTCTTGTCCTGCAAAAAGGAAGGAAGGTCTCTCAAGTTTTTTTAAAGTTTATACTTGTAATAAAAATGGCATGACTTGTCAACGATAAAGCTAGGTAAGCTAGATATGCGTCGATCTTCGATACAAGATACAAGTTGAACTATCAATGTAAAATTGTAAAATTTAATGTACACGCACAACTCATTTTGTATTACAATGTGCAATGCATGTACAATTTACAATGTACATGATAAGTAATAAGCATACTGTATAGTGTATAGAATAAGTATAGATCAGTCATTTATGTATTATGTATACCAGTATACCTTATATAATGTAAAATGTATTAAGAAAGTTACATGATATTTTTTGTCTTGGTCTCCTCTTCTGTTTCTCTTCGCTCTCCTCAGGTAGGTTCGTCTATTTGGATTTTGGGACTCATTTTCATGATGATATACATATAATACACGTACACGTAATTCAATATTGTAATACTCTATCATTATCATCTTCAAAAGTTAATACAAGAACAAGAAAACCAGTATACATAGTATAGAATAGAATGTAGAAAGCATTTTCATTTTCATTTGACTGGCTAATGACTATCTATCTTTACATGAATAGTTTATGAAGTGTACATTTAAATGAATGAATAACCTGCTTCCTTTTCTTATTTTCAGTATAGCATTTTTAAATTATAAAATTGAATAACGTTGAGTGTTGAGTATTGAGTGTCAGCTCTATGGAATTCTTGCCTATTTTTTATTATTTAATATCCTGTGTATTTAGCTCAAATTCTAAAAGCGCCATCCTCGTAAAACTTTGAAGGCATCCGACATCCGATCATCTTGAATTTGTATGAAATCACAGTGAATGTAAAATGTAGAATATATTATACACAAGATTTTTAGTAAGCTATTTTTATGTATACATAAGTTTTGGGGAAAGTAACTAATCAGTTGTTTCATTTACTTTATTTGGATCAAACAAAAAAAGACATGATCATTTACACATGCATTCCAAATTCCAATACAATACTATGATACAAGATAAAAGCCAACTCAATGGTATTTCATCAATAAATATTATTATTACGTTTACATTTTATGGGAATGTTTCCTTTTTCATTCTCTCATATCATCTAATGAGGTGGACTTTCCCGAACCGTAAATTAAATCAAAATAAATACCATGCAATGCCCCACACCGTAGAATACAGAATACAATAATATAATTTTATCTGAATCTTTATCAAAATTAACAAAAAAAAAACAAGACAGTGATACATACACGTCAAATCTTCCGGAAGGCTACTCTACATCTCTGCTCATCAAATACTCACGTAATAAGCCTCAAACCGTTTTTACAAAAGCTCCCTAAATGTACAATGTGTACTGCGGATGTATTATGTACGTCATAACAATGAAAAATGAGAGTGTTCAGTGTTCAGATTTCACTTAGGTATTTCTTATTTCATATAGCCTTTAAAGTACACAATGTACAATGTACAATATTTATAGCTATAGATACATCGTACATGTATTTAGCTATAGTTGCACAGATTTGATTATACACTTTTAAGGAGCTCCGCTAAAACTCACACATGTTATCTGTTGTACATTTATTTATTTACTCTTTATCTTTATTAGAGCTTGACACAAGTTAAAGCATCTCAAATAAGGATGACGGAAGATTTGTAATGTAGTAGTGTAATTTTTGTTAATTCCGTTTTTGCACAGGGCTTGTTAGTTCTCAATCCAATCTCTTCAGATTTCTGCCACTTAAGTATATGTATCCTATAATATTCTACTGTCTATGCAGACTTTAAAGTGGGAGAGAAGCAGAATGTAACGCATAACCACTGCAACACAAAATCTTTAAATTTTTATTTTCTCACACACTGTACAGTGTAGAGTGTAGAGATCAGAGATGATGGTGATGGCTCTTCATTTATTAGTATGTCGAGTTTAGAGTTTACAGATTTCTAGAAAGGTGACGCAACTTTTTCGCATTCATAATTATCTTCTTTTTTTAAAAATCATATCTATTGAATATTGAATACCAAATGTGATATATGGTCCAAATACAAAAAGGTAGATAAATAAACTGGCATATTTGTGAAGAATAGAAACGGACAAATTTTGAACCATTATTTAGTCATTTATGTTTTTAAGAGCCATTTTTAAGAGTTGTAATATCCCTTTTTAATCCACATGTCAAAGGAATACAACATATTATATCATATCATACCAAAGCATGAATCCATAACCAATAACCACTGATTGGTGATAATCTGGTGTTTCTTAAACATTTTGTACATCGATTAAACTTGTTGCACAAAAATCGACGTATTCTCGGTTTGAATTACTTCAATGTTCAATACTCAATACACAATACATTTACATTTAACTATTTCTATCTGCATATGTGGTGTCTACTTACAAAGGAAAGAGACCAGCTAACCACTAAAGACGAAGATGAAGACAAGCGTTTTACATGTAAAGGTGAGGTAGGTTAGTAGGTTTGTCTCATGATTGGAAATGTAAATGAACGAAAGCAAGCATACATGCATATTATAGGCTACCAGTGTACATTGTACACTGTACACTGTGCTCTCTAAACTCTAAAAGTTGTTAGGAGCAAGAGAGCACTCTTCCTTTAAGAGTCTGACTCAATACTCAATATTCAATGCTCCTTTACACTATATCATTATGTACATAATATTATACATAAAAATGCATATTATGTTTGACGATATTAATGACAATGATAAAGAAGCTAATTACTTGCGACATAATTGTGATTGGTTTTTATTTTTTATACGTAAATTGTCAAAATTTGTGAAACGTCTAATAAGCCGACTAATAACTGTAATAACTGTTCATTATATAAAGATGTGAAAATGCAGTGTAAACTATAATATGCTGGTGACCGGTTTCTGTTTGCAGTTTGCAGACACACGTACAGGTATGCATCGTATTATGTATTATGAAGCTACACTTACGTCTCACAGCACAACTCACAATTTACAAAGCTTACAATAGTATTTAGTACAAAGTGGATTCCGACAAGTACGTAGTTTTTGTGTGTTCATCGTTCATCATCATAAAATCATTATTGTGTGGTGTGGTTGTGAGTTATAATGTGATATTATAATCATGAATCATGATACACATGTTCTTATTAAATGCATAATATTTTGTAACATGTGTAACAGGTAACTTGTAACGATACCGACTATCTACTACCTACCACATCTAACATCCAACATCTGTAATATGTCATATGCATCTTTAATGATAACGAATAGCGATACGGTAACATTTTATGAACTTTAACCACTTGAACTCTCATATTACATAAGAAAATGTGGGATTTTCTTGAGGATTTCAACCAGACTCCCTTTCGATTTTCAATCCATCCAATATCCAATAGTTGATGCTCTGGTCTCAATAAACAATAAGTGTGTATTGGAGATTGGGATCAATAGGTGATTTTTTGTCCCTTGTTTACTTAATATGTGCTACAATTTACAAAGTACATTGTTCATGCTGTTGTTGTTATTGTTGTTATTATGCGCTGTCTAGTGATATTGATCATGTCCAAACTCGAAGACTCAAAAACTCGAAACAATGAAGTAACAATTAACAATATATTATGTGATGTGATATGCAGCCCTAACACATGTGCTCTTTCCAAAATTTCTGCAGTCTGCAGTCGTCTGTGGACTGGACTATAGACTGTAGACTGAAATGTTTGTATCGTGGATACTAAATACTAATGCATTTCACATGTATCATAGATCAGAGATCGTAGACTACACAGCTTTTTCACACTTTAACAACATTGCACTAGGTAAAAGTGCAACCCTTTCAGATTTTGGTTTGTGCTTGCTTGGATTATTATTCTATAGGTTACACATTACAGATTACAAAGATCAAGGGTCAATTGATTACACTGCATATTATATGATTTTAATTACTGTGTGATATGGATCTTGTTAAGTAACACAAAACACCAAACACAATGTTTATCATGTTTCATGTTATGGGTTACAGAATGGAGGTTTTTAATGTAAATACCGCAGTTTTTTCCCTTTATTATGAAAAATGCACATGTTTCCTCACACAACTCATAACGATGTTGTTTTCGCATTCCATTCTGTGTTTTGGCTTTATTAGAAATGGAGTTGAAATCCTACTAACTACGAACTACTAACCCACAAGAATTGAGTGAAAATGAAAACTGAAAACGGAAAACGAAAAGCCATCATCCACACACAAGACACAAGTGTTATCGCTTTTATGTTTACTCAAACCTCAAAATCCCAAACTCAAAACTCAAACTATTGAAGTTTCATAAATTCATCAAGTGCAAAATCCTGCGGACTTAAGATTCACGACTTTATAGTTTGTACTCCACTGAAATGAAACGCAATGGAATGAAATGTAAGGCAAAATAAATTACATATACGGATATATATATTTCCTTGTGTATAAAGTATAAACGGAATGATGTCAAGTCAAGTCATAAGCACAAGTCTTAACATCTTAACATAGAAACAAGAAACACATGCTCAACTCGAAATAACATTTTTAATTCATTCCGTGTAACTTGTATAATATTGTATATTGTGCATTGAGCATACTAGTAACTAGTAATGGGCAATTTCACATGGCTATATCTGTATCCGCTACAGGTTCTAATACACCATGCAGTTTGCATTTTCACACGGTGCGACAAAACTTTGATGGTCTCGGAATGCTGAGATGAAGAGCAAACATGTAGAATTCATATTTCATGTATACCATGTATTGCAGATGTAGTATGTACGAATAATGGCTGTTTTATTTTAATTCCGTGTTTAACAAAGACACTTTGTAAATCACAATAATATTATGAGAATGTATAATACATTTTACACGTACTGTAGTGTCACTCTTTAGACTTTAGTCTAAAGTCTACAGCTCCTAGTCACTAAATTAAATACATATTTAGATGAATGTTTGCATGCCCATGGCATCCATTATAAGACGGACGGAATAGTATGATACATAATATAGCGAGACAATTTGCTGCACTTACAACATATAGTGTGCAGTGTACAGTGTGTAGTGTGTACATATGATGGAATTCTTGTACCTCTTCTTTATTCTTCAACTGTGCAAATATATTTCCATTACTACTTGTACGTATACATATATTATGCGGCTGTGTACTCTGTACAGAGTACAGCATCTCAATCAGTACTTTGTATTTCAAATGCAGAAATTTCAATTCAGTTTTCATTCCTTACAACTTACGATCTACCTTTCTAGATTTTCAACAGTTTGAGCACGTTGCGGGCTACAAAAATCTTTTTTGAATAACTATTTTCTCTCTTTACCATTCTGATAAAATTTAAACTTCAACTTTGTATATTTTCTCCTCGGTGATGATTCTTTCATGGATGTTCAATTTTCAATTCGTTTGGGAAAAAACTCTGGAAATTTTGTTATTTACAATTATAAACACAGAAGAATTCGAATGCAAGTGGAATTTTTGTGTATTGTTCTTGTATAGTGTACATACATGAAGGTACAACATGTGTAAACATAGAAAATAGAAACCTGCAAATTGACATTCAAAATGCATATTTATAATCCGACATCCGACATGCCTTGCCACACCATAGCTTAAATTCAAACATTCCATTCCATAACAGTCACCAGTCACCAGGAATTTGCAGAAGCGTCAATCTACAATATAGGTGTGGACAACAGTTCAAATTTAAAAAGGAATTAATCCAGAGGATGATTGATTTATTCTGTTTCTATTTTCTGTTTAAAAATAATCACTTTCTAAATGCTCAACAAAAAGAGTTGTAAATACTTTACAATAATAATAATTGCAAACGGTGGAATTTAAACAAGTTGGAAATACAACGAAATACATAAAAATGTCAAAGGTCTGAACTTTCACAAAAAAAATCCCAAATTATTTACAAAATTTGAATGTAAAGGACACTAATCACTATTATACAAATTTGAAAATTTTAATTAATTATTTCTCTCTTAAAATTATTAGGGGATCTTCAGTTCACATCTCCACGTGTACTTACATTTACTTCTCTATTAACTCTCCTTTTTAAGCCGTTCCTACACATCGCAGGACATAAAGACAGAGCTAAAATATCTGTAATATGCAATAAAAACTAATGGTTTTATTCCTAGTCTAGGATTTGTAGTTGTAGTTTGCAGCCATAACTATACATGTGCACACTGTACAGCGTAGATTTTTTGTTTTTACTCTTCCTTCCTTCTGCATCATACCTCATATCATGGGCAGATGAAAATACTAAAATACATATTTATGTATATTGTGCATGGATGGAATGAAACTTGAATGAGCATCCTTTGTATCCTGTTGTAATTGTCGCTTTATACATTAAGGAATAGCTTTTGAGCTCCCGTTCCATTGCATTGCATGTACAATACATAGATAGCTAGTATGTGTAGTTACATTGTATTAAGTATTGTGGTATCACAGATCACAGTCACTTGGTCAGTTGACCACCAATGCAATTTGCACAGGAAAAGTGTAATATAGATATCTATTTCAGCTTGCAGCTCATACAAAATACAAATCAAAGTGCATGCAGTATTTAGGCATTAAAAGTATACATATTAGCTATTGTGTGCCTCCATGTGGTATGTGGATTGTGGATGAATACACCGTGTATGTTATATGTTCTATGTTTCTATACTTGACTGTGGCGAGTGGCAAGGTAACAAAACAGTTCAATCATGCACATGGAAAAGTTTTTATATGTGTACAGTGTACAATGTACAGTTTACTTTGTACACACTACACGCATTCATGAGAAGTTGAAAGTATAGAAAAAGCCATGATTGCCAATATTTAATATATTGCAACCCACAGCTCACAGCTCACACACTACTGATACACTAACAATCAGTCAATTGTTACTGTGTACTGTGTATACTATATAGAGTATGGGATATTGGATATGGGATGTTGCATGGAATCTCTTCAGTAGACAACTGCATACTGCATACACGTTACACATTACACATTACACATGAGAACATTTATTTGTCTGTGCTGCAATGTTGAAATATATAGCGTATACGAGTTACTAAAGTTATACACGATATGCATACCATTTGCAATACAAAATACACACGATTATTACGGTTTGTTATAATTGCATGCATGCGTGTATGTTTTGTTTAGTTTTGCTTGACTTTTGATTTTTGATTTGAATGTCTTCCCACTACACTATACTGTATTTACATCCTCCTTCTTATTATAATACGAGTATTCTTATGGATTTTCAAATGATTTAATGATAACAAATCATGTTATTATTGTAAATTACAAAGGTTGAGTTCATTCACATTTCACAACACACCGTCTCATACAGTATCTCATATCTCACATAAAAGGCGAAAATGCAAAAATGCAAAAATCAAGTAGCCTCTGAGTTCAGAATGAATCTTCTTTTTTCCATATATAGAATATCCGATAGCAGCTGACTGCTTGTTGTCGTCTCTCTGATCTCTGATCTAAACTTGTACATTTTGACTTTGTATTTTATGTTCTATGATTATGGTTTAGTCATGTGTGCCAAATAAATCGGCAATATAAAGCGTGCATATTTGGCTTCTGTGATATTATCTTCTCATTAGTCTCGTGTCTCTAGTTAATCTTCTAACTTGTTAAATATATTATGAGCAATACTGTGTATGTAAAAATCAGAAAAAAACAGAGGGCAAAATTACAATATAAGAATTAATTAAACTTTAAGGCTAATTTCCAAGAAATCAGAAACTTTTTAACCATTTCGATATAAAGAAAACTAGTAATTTTAGGAAGATCCAGAAAAACATTCCGATGAATTTCTGCTAAGTAGAAATACGTTTTGCAGAAAGTGTGTACAATATAGATGATACAGAATACATCATTTAAATGGGATTTGTGAAAACTAGCGTAAAATCAACAGTGTATACACTATACACGCGTTAAAAACAGATATATATTTATATGAATGAATAGAAAATCTACATACTACATAAATTGTAATATAACGTAATGTATTGTCCTGTATCATGTATCATATTTCATATATGATAATGGCAATGACTTACTCACGCCAACATAACTACTACAAAGTACTAAGTATATGGACGTATAGAAAATATATTCAAGAATTATGTCTATTGTATGTATAGATGTGAAGAAAAAAATGCCTGCCTGATGACTACACTGATGGCTGATAGTTGATAGGATGAGCTTGTGTAAATGAATGTCAATTATAACTTCTCTTTTCAAACATACAATTATATTAGTAAACAGTAAACAGACACATGTATACACATTCTATCTGTAATATTATAATCAATAATAATAATAATAATAATGTCCATCAACAACACCAACTAACATCAAAAGCTAACGCTAATACCAATACCAAGACCAACACCAATACCAGCACCAACGCCAATGTACCATCAGCGAAAACTAATAACAGAGAACTCAGGACATAGAGCATAGAACACAGCACAAACAAGACAACTCTCGGACGGAAATATTTAAGTAGGGAAAGTGAAGACGATGTGTAAACAAGAGAGGATTATTTAAAGAGAGGAAAAAATGGTAATTCACACACACACACACATCTTACATTTCTACATTTACCTGACAGTACATAATCACAATCACAATCACAATACATATTATATCGTACGTCTTATGCCTATGTATACACTACACACATGAATATATAATAAATCTATTCCGCTTTCAGTTTCTACAAATTCCTCACCCTCCGTAAAGTAATGTAAAACCACAGTAATGCAATTAATACAATGCAATGGGATACAATAGGATACAGAATACAGAATATAGAATGTAAAATATACATATGTAGGGACAATATGATAATGACTCAATTATTACGCGTAAAAGCTATTATGGATAGCTCTACTCATTGTTACTGTATGTATAATGTATAATATTCTAAATTCTACATCCTACGTATCATATTATTGTAGAGTCATATACTATTATGTATTTTGTATCCGGACAAAAACATGACGGAATATGTGAAAGAGACAAAACACAAAAGGTGCAACAAAATACATAAATATTCAATCCAATTCTCTTCAACAATGTATGTACAATGTACAATATACAAAGTACATATGCACGCAATCTTATAATACTATCAAGAAGAACAGAATTTGCAAGTCAAAACGTAAAAAGTAATGCATGATTTACGTTTTAAAAAATCACTACATTAAGCATTAAAGGACTTGCGATTTAGAACTGTAAAAATACACATGTCAGATCCTTATTGTGGATGCTGTATGCGTCATTTTTCATATAGGAACCTCTTTGTGTATCTCTACAAACGTACATCAATGCAAAGTAAGCTAATTTTGTTATTTTCCAAACACTCAGTGCTCAATACTCATGTAAGTAGTAATAATTAGTAATTACAAAAGTAATTCAAACCATTGTCAAATCTGTAAGAATTGCACGTTTGATACTTGATTTTTTAAGTCCTCAACATTTTTCTTTGGATCCTAGTGAATGATCATCTGTTATCTGTTATCTGTATCAATTCTGCATATTCTTGCCTGTTACAAATTCGAGAAATCCAGTTTGTAAACATGTATCATGTTATATTATACTGCAAGGCAACATTCACAAATTCAACGTCTGCAGATCTTGCTCTTAATGAAAGAAAGGGAAAAGCTCAGTTTTATGGATATTTAACATAAAAATTTACACACTATGGATGTAGCATGTAGCTGATCTATATTTTGTCGGTATAAAAAAGCAAACTTGATACTTTTTTTGAGACCTAGTGATGCGATGCAGCAGATATACTTAATAAACAGAGAAAAAAATAGATACCATAATAACATGATGACCATTAAAATTTGACGTGACCGTGCACTTTTTAATAATTCTCAGGGTTCTATTTACATGCCATGGTAGACAATCTGTAGACCTATATTAGATATTAGCATATTATGACTAGCAGAGAACAGCAGAGAACTAGAGTTGGTTTTGTTTTATATATCTTGCCGTCTCAAGTCTCAAGTTAAAGTGAGAAAGTGTTACACAATATTTGAAAATATGAGTGTATTCCCAACTTCCATAAGCATTGAATTCTCATGTCAATGCTCACAGTAAAACTAGGACCTAGGAGGTTTCCATAAATGTACAAGATCAGTACAAAACTTTGACTTGTCAATAAAAAATGAATAAGATTTGCATGTCATGACAGTGGTAATAATGTCAAACCTATTTAAAAATGCATTTTGTACTAGTACATCAGATTGTAATAAATTAAAACTACATGATTCCATATCTGTTTCTTTCTCATGTAAAATCTCCATATGTCACACACACTACACACATTTTACAAATTGCCCAATAATTGAGTTCTCGCACAATATAAAATACAACATATACTATAATATTATAATGTATGATATTTTTATTATCTTTACAGCTCCTTCAGTGTTTTATGTTTTGCATACATATACATATGCATCTCCACACTCTGTACAGATACTTTTGTGGTTAATATACATTGTACGTATAGTGTATAATGTACCTGTCGAAATCCCACAAACTGATGACTTGTACAAAGATAGTGCATAAAACTACAAACTGCATACACCACACACCACACACGCTACAAATTCGAATTGCTGTGATATTAAATAAATGATGATAAAGTACTCTCAAGTGCACTTTTTCATAAACAAATATTATATCATTATATAATACAATATGAATTAGTAATATGAAATATGAATTAGTTTAGGTACATGCAACTCGAGGTCAAAGTAATAACAGCAAAAAGTAAACAGTAGTCAAGATTTTTCTACAAAAAACTCTAAATCTTACAGTAAAAATTTTGATGCATCTAAGAAAAAATGTACGATGAAAACGATGACTGAATCCTTGAAGACATGAGCTGAATCCATAATCTTCAAATATTTGACTTGTTGGTATTACATTGTAGATTGCAGATACTAGATACTACAGATACATATTGGCCGATAACTGGTGACTGATGACTGATGCTGAGCATGTAAAAAGGATAATCAGATTCAATTAAAAAATAACACGGTGAAAATTCCCTTTCAAATTGATTCGAGTAGAAAAAATGTCACCTGCATTTATGCACATGTAGATATATTCTTTTAAAAGTCACCACCAAAACAGCGTGCTAAATCAAATAGTAAACAAAGTACCTATACAATATAAAATGCTGTGCAGTGTACACTATTTACTATTTGTACACCTAGTTCACATATGACAACAGTTTATTTATTGGTGATAACACGATTACACATTTGACTTTTGACATGGCTGGGACTCAGGTATTTGAATCTTCAATTAAATGTCGGCAAGAACAATTGATTGAAGAGAGAACAATGAGAAGCTACTGTATGTGATAGTAAAGAATTTGTTTGGATCTATTGGCAATGCTTGGTTTATTAGTTATTAGCAAGGGATCAGGATTCAAGAGGATATGACAGAGGTCTGACATATGAAATACCTTCTAATACATTTTATTTGAATGCTTGATCTTTTCATTGTAAAGAGTAATCAATCATACGGAACCACTTCTCAATACCCAAATATATCTATTGCCTAAGCTCCATAGAAGAAGATGCAGCAGAGTGAAGATAGAACAAAGGAAACTTCCCAGAAACTTTGACATGTGTACATGCAAGCATTTTGATCAAAGATTATACTGATGATGATGATGATGTGATGCTTGTATAATTTCTCAAGACAGGAGCATTTATGTATGACCTTTGACCTGTTAAATCATGCAAATCAAATAGGATCCCTGTCATGTGTTGTAGCTACCTCTTGCTCACCTTTGCACTCTATCTCACTGTTGTTTCTCTATAGCTTCGTACACAAATCTCATATCACATATCACACGTCATACAGAATAGAACACATAATAAACAATATCCTTACGATTGATGCATTACACTCCATTACCTTCTTCCTATTAAACACCATTTACTTTTTGTTCTCAAAAGTGCATAGGTAATAGGTAGGATAGAACTCGTAAATCTCGAAATTTTCGGTAGTATTCATATTTACAATTTACAAGCGTATTATGTATACACGTGAGTATTCTCATTGAGTACTTACAGCATGTTCAAATGCACTAAAATGCAACTGCAAATTGCAGCAAAGATAAATGACCTAATTTAGTATATTACAAAATTAATTAGGTATACACAAGACAGAAAACACATGATTCCATCATTTGTCTATTTGTCTACAAACAACCATTTCTAACTTTGCAAATGATTCCTTGTCACGCCCAATCGCCATTTTCTTATCTTATATCCCTACTGTACAATGTACACTTTTACCTGTTAGGTCCATGATTTTACATACTCAGCACATGGTTCAAATTAGATTTACTTTGAGATGAGGAGTAAGTCGACATTTGATGCTTGATGCTTTTATATTTTATATTTCATATTTCACGGATTGGGCATGCTTAATGCTTACATAACACGTGGAATGTACCTCAAACTATGTATTTTATTACTCAGAAATGTAAACAAACAAAAATGCATTTTTGAAACACAAATTCCTCATACACATATTTTTTTGTATGATGAATTAATACATGTGTATATGTACATTTAGTTGTGAGTTGAAAGGGAGAAAAGTTGAAGGGCTTTACTGTTGCATTACTTGTGTTCTGTCAAATATTAGTGGTCACTTGATGACTAACCATTATTTTAAGTATACGCTCATACTTTGTAGTTGCAAGTTGTAAGTAAATATGTTCTTGAATGCTAAAAAATATGCAAGGTAGCTTTTATCCGAAATTTTACCATTGTATCAGAACTACTCAAAATATAGAACAAGGGTTTTCTTATGGAGATAAAATATTGCATGAAAAATGCTGACATATTTACCTGTGAAGTTTATACATATACAAAAGCTACAACCATTATGAATTATGAACAAAGCGTAATGCACGTTGCATATTTTGTATCGGAATATATGATCTGCTTGCTTCCTCGTTCGTAATCTTCAAGTATTCATTACCAAGAAAAATACAACCTCTATATTCTGTACGGAGTACAGAATGTATGTCCATTTGTTTTGCTTTAGTATTGAACAGTACAAAAGTTTGTTTTACTTTGGGGTTTGGTGGCAACTCTCTACTGTAAAACATGATTTCTCATTTCAAGAGTTCTGAAACATAGGTTTTGTATTTAATACAACTTATCTTACGCAATATATGTTAATGAATATGATAATAGTAAGTTGGAGATGTTCTAGATGTATAGTAAATGTATAAAATAAAACGTCCATTATGAATTATGAATGAATATAAACTGTGATGACATTATTAGATCAATCTTCATGTTTTTTATAGATTATAATAGTAAGTATGTGCTAATTACTTTTGATGGCCAACATTATTACGTAGCATAGGTTGAATCTTCCATTACCGATAGCGAAACACAAGGCAAAAAACATCTCACATAACAGCATCTTATCCATTACACATTACACACATACAATGCACTTTGTAAAGTTTGCAAAACCTGTATCAGTCGAAGCCGTTTAAGTTATTTTACTATACCGATGAAGTCAAGTTTACACCTGATAAAAAGATATAAATAATGATGCAATACTTCTCGGACTCCATTTTCTACCTCAAAAAAGGAAACAAAAAGATAGTTATTTTGTGGTATCTTTCTCCTAAAATTGTAATACCTGTACTCTGATGTCCTTAAATGTTTTATTCACTGTGCAATATGTGTGTGCATTCTCCATATTCATTTTACCCCGTGGTATTTACTAATGTATTTATGCGTACATGCACGCATACATGTATTTTATTTATATACATATGTATAAACACATAATAAATGCATACTGCACTAATTATCTAGATATTGTCCACTACAGAATGGAGAAAATAATAAATAATTACACCATTTTATATTATCATTATTTTTATTATTCTTATTATTTGATATTTGATAATCTTTGTATAGGGGACATGTGACACATTTATGTAGGAAATGGTACATTTTTGTACAACATTGCATGCACATCCGTTTCTTGGTCTCCTCTCTTGTATCTTGTTGCTGTCCCAATGGTCTTGAGTCTTGATGATTATGTTCAGAGCTTTTGGATTTTTTACGATGGTCATATTATTCATTTCCTTTCAGTCTTTAAGAATTGACAGTTAATACGTACTCACATCATTATATATTCAAGTGTAGATCATTTGGTTTGTGTGTTCATAGACACATGTACTTTTACTACTCACTACTCACATACCTATACATAAAATGGAATGGAATTATAGACGACAAAATTAGACGAGAGAGAGAGAGAAAGTGTTTTAAAACACATCCTAGCAGTCCAAAAGATTCTCTCTAGTTCTTGTCTTACATTCCATAATATTATAACAAATAACTTTGCCAATTTTCATACGTCTACTACGTACTTCAACTATATAATAGCTAATGTTATACATGATATCTTATATCTACCAAGGTAAAATTACTGTATGACAGTGGTCATTTTATATTAGATATGATACTAATAACAATGATAATGAGCTGAGACAAGATGTAGATGTACATTGTACGTCCATTTTATTATTTGGTGAAACAAATCCGACGACAAAAGACAATTGACCAGTATCACACGAGATACAAAGAAAAATGCAACTAGAAATGTAATAACTGAAATAAAAAGTGTTGATGACTTGCAAATTCGATTCGTCTCTTCATTTTATTTTTCCGTTATATACTTCCACAAAAAATATTTAATGTAGGAGACGTACTGAAATCCGCACATCATAGTTAATGACCACAGATAACTATATTTAAAAAATAATAGTGATTCGGTAGTTAAAATATTAATGAAGCCTCAAAATAAAACTGAAAAAATGCGAGGGAAATTTGAATTTTTTTCATTCAAGATTCAGAATTCGGAATATCTGTCAAGATTTGTGGAACCGTTTTATTTTTTTTTATTTTTTCAAGTCAATTGAATTAATTGTGTATAATATTTAATATCATCTTTAATCTTCTGGTTTACATGTAACCGCTTGAATTATTCACTTGGTAAGCGTTGGTTAGTGGTTTATCCATGGGAAATAAATTATTGTGTAGAGTGCAGAAATTCTGCACTGCAGAATAACGTGCAATAATAATATAATTTACTTTTACATAAGAAATATTATTTCTGAAATAAGAAAGACAAAATATATCCATGATGTTAAAATATTATAATAAATATTAGAAATTGCACTTTATTATACGCTACAGTATTTTTGTATTGTATTTTTGATTAATTTAATAGGTGTTAATGGACAAAGACAATGCCATCAAGTATCCGGATATTGTGTGAGATAATAGATCCTGAATCAGCAGTATTAGACCTCAAGAAATGATGACGAAAGAAGTGTTTGCACTCTGTATAATACGAATCAGATAATGCATTACAAGTGTTTAGTGTATGTGATTATGAAAATTTTTTGATTAATAAGGAGGAGGAGGAGGAGGAGGAGGAGGAGGAGGAATGTTAGTACAAGTGCCAACAAACTAAATAATTTAATGCTCAACTGAAGACGACGACAACAACATTATATGATGAAGAAAAAGAAGAAAAGGATCTATATCGTGATATTATGTAGTATAATATATTATATGATACTACATACATAAAATTCGCAACCTCAAACTCAACCATCCAAAGATCTGCAATGTAAAAAAAACAACATGTACAAATTGAGTATCAAGACCATCTCTACTTCTTCTAATACATCTGCATATTGATTATCATTGAAAGATTCAAAAAAGTTTGCACATGTGTGTGTGTGTCTTTGTGTAAAGACAGGAGTAAACTGAGTACTGGGTTTTAAGATTGCTAAAGACGACGATCAGACAAGTCAACGAGAAAGGGGGGAAGAGAGAGATAGGTGAGAGTATAATATCATTCCTACTTGTGAGCATGGGTTTTTTGAGTGTACTTACCTCCTCGACTACCTCATATAAATAGTAAGCCTCCCACCAGACGCTATTTTATTGTTGTGAATAGATTCGTACGCTGAGGAGCTCAGCAGTAACAATAGCATTAGTAGTGTGTTCTCTTCTTTTTGGTGCTATTCACTTTGTGTACCAACAATATAAACATATACGAGCAACTTTAAGAAACAAGTTTTAATTTTTTTAAAAAGTAAAAAATATTATTTGTTTGGACATTACTACTACTTGTTGGGAACAGTGAAACAAATCAAAAAACAGTTTTTAAAATAGTAACGAAAGGAGAGGTTACATCTCCAACTTACAAATAAATTAGTCGGATCTTCCAATTTGCCAACAATATAAAAAACTCAACATGAGTCGGAATCACATTCAGGTAAGAAAAAAGTTACCTTCCTTACATCTTCATCTTCTTCCAATACTACTACTTAATCAATTGGAGTTTGCATGTGTCCAGTTTTCTCTCATTCAAAGTTTCGAAATTTACACAAAACGGAAAAAGGAAAAAAACATTGAACTTTCGATTTCTGTTCTACAGTTTAAAATCAGTTTCAAAAAGTGTACTGTGATTTGTGGATTACTATTAATAACAGTGAACTATTGGATCTTTATAGCTTAAAAAAGTCATTTCTTCTTCGCTCAAACGCATAATAATAATAAACTAGAACAGAAAGTATTCAGTTTATTTTAAAAAAGAAGAAATTTTGGAGTTTATACTCTTTGTTTTTTTTAACAAAATAACACACACACATAGGATTTAAAAAGTTCAATCTCATTCCAATTTCGAATTTTGATTATTTGGTTATTTTAGCAAAAATAACAAGAACAAAAACGTGTATCATATGTCTAACGTGAGGGTTATTGACTTAAAGTAAGAGTGTATATTACTACTCGGAAATATTTCCGATTCTATATACAGTGTGAATTACATTTTTGTAATTCGTATATGCATTCAAGAGGAAACAGTCATTTCATTTTTAGCGTAAGAAAAATTATTAAAAAAGTTGAAGTACAATGTACAGCATGTTTGTATGATATTACAATACACGTAACTTCACCTCATATTATATTATTATTTGTATTCTTATAACATTCACATAAAATATCATAACTTGATATTATTGTTTATCATACACAAAGTAAACACTAGTAAAGTTATATATTATTATAAAAGTAAATTATAATAGTTGTAGAAGCATTGTATTGAAGAGAGGTAGAGGGATAAGAAGGAAAAAAATCTGATTTCGCTTTTTACTGTTAAAACTAGGTTAGGACTTACGATGAAGAGAAGGAGAAGAAGGCTCTTCATATCACATCATACATACTTGTGCACATGTATGCACATACTTATTACTTTAGCGTACAACATGCATATCGTTGTTTAGTTGCAGTGTAAAGTCCGATATTCATCTCTCTCACAAAGACCACCCTTTAAAATATCAGAGGATGCATGGTGTGAATATTTTTTATTTATACGTATATACACACATTATGATGATGTATGCAAATGTATAAAACGTATAATATTATACGTATAATACTAGTAAATACTATATCTATATATATATAGGTATAATAAGCTATGAATCATTATGACAACAAGAGCTTTATAGTAAGTGTTATGATGCACATGCTATGTATTTACAATTATACGTTTGTGGCAGATTTATTTTCTCCCCTGTACATATATATATGCAGCCGGTCTAACAGTAATAGTAGTGGTAGTAGTAAGTAAGTGTGTTATAATATTATTCATTTTCTTCGACTTTACAAAGTTGAACTTTCAATTTCTTTTTTTCCTTTGAAAAAAAAAAATTCCCAAGTCTAAGGAAAACGTATGGAATCTGCCTATTGTTACAATCTTGTAGAATAATTGCAGTTGTAATGTTCTCCACTAAACAGTAGACGTCACTCTGCTTCATTTTTATGTATCGCCATTCCTCCATTCATTCATTCTTTGTATAGATTACGACTATTACGAGAAATATTTACAAGTTTATATAAACTATAGTAATAAGGAATTAAAATGGATTTAGATTCAACTGTTCAAGAGGTTTTAAGATCTTTTAGTATTTAGTATACTACTTCAAAACCATTTACATATTTACCTATTTGTATGTATGTATACATCTGTTAGGAATACATACAACTAGCTTTCTTTAAGGAATGGATATATTTAATTAAAAATGCAAGGAGCGGCGAAAGAAAGAATTGATGTGTACGTATATACATATATATGTATACTAAATACGACACTTAAAATGTTGGTTAAAGAATTAATGCATGAAATCTAATAAGAGTTCTTTTTTTCGCTGTGATTTTTTTTCATCCTTCAAATGTGAGTAGTATGTAAGTATGTATGTGTCTGTACATCATACACATGAATATGCAAGGAGATGGATTCATTCTCTATTCTGATCTGATGGTCGTGGTGACAAGAACTTTAATGTGAGTTTCTGTTGAATTATGTGAGGCTTCGATGCACACTTTGTGTGCTTTTACTGACAAATCTTCAAATCTTTCTCTGTAATCAACAGATATAGATACAGAAACTATGTACTATGAATATTATGGGCCATTCACTTACTGCTGAAATGTATGCGTATATATTATGCAGGAGAAGTAGTACAAGTTTTGTATAATATTATCTTTGTGTCGCATGTATACATTATTTATTTATTTATTTATTTATATCTACAACTGTATGTGTGTGCAAAGTGTAGGCCACTGTCCACAATGTGACGATGAATAATGACCAGCATCAGCTGTGCTGATAGTGGTATAGTGGTAGAAAAAAAATCATAAGATCACTGCATGAAAACAAAAAGTTTTAGACTCATTTTTTATGTCATGATATTATATTATTTATTTTTATCTACATCTTCTCTCTATCTCTCTGTCTTTCGTTCTCTAAAGACTATTCGTCACGTTAGCCATATGACAAGTTAGTAACAAACTCAAAGGTATACACAATGTATACATAAAATAATTCGTATCATATAGTTAGGGCTACGTGAATTTTTTCAAATGATTCTCAATTTTTTGTTCCTACAAAATCACAGCTGATAATTCATCTTACCTTTTTCTACATACTATTGTTTTTTTTTCTTGTCACCTACAACTTTGACAATTTATTGCTCGTGTTAATTTCACTTTTAGTATTTAAATTTACTACCTTTCAAGCAATAAATGAAACAGAGTCCAGTCACATTTCATAAATTTACAGATTACTCATAACATTGGTCATTAACATGTGTTCTCTGAATGTAAATGAAATGTACCATACATTTTTTTTGTACATTTTTCATGGTTCGGTTAGCAATTTAAAGCGTGTCAAACTTGAAACTGCCTACATAATACAACGTTTATTGTAATATATTCTTTGTATATGCGTACTTTGTATATATCTGTGTACATATCCTGTGAACTTCACACTCAAATCCGATTTTTGACAGCTAGTACATACGGTTAGAATCATTAGTTTCAAAGGAGGCTTTATGAAGGACTTTAGTAAATGAAAATTTTGAATTATGAATAATGATGAGGAATTAAATGCATACTGAGAACATTTACCAAGCTTTTACTTTAAATGTTCTATATATCGTATGAATGTATGACGTACGGATAGAAAATGATCATGTGGGTAACTTGTTTTTAGTATCTATATGAGTTACGAGCATTGGAAAGAAGAAGAATCAAAAGCATGGATCTCTTTTGTGTTACACTTTTTCTACCATTTTTTTCTGTTATGACATATTTTACCACATGTCTCATGTTCTTTTTAACTATTTTCTTGTACAGCAGGGTCTTTGACTTTGTCTCAGAATAAATAAGTTCTATTACTTCTTTGCTGATTTTAATTTTTTTTTTCTTGTTTACGTGCTGGTATAGAAATCGTAGGGAATTCCGCTGTGTTCTGTGTGCTTCTAGAAATGAGAATCTAGCGAAAGAATAATATACATAAATTATTATAATACACACAAAGACCCATCAACATGGTCATTTGAAAATTCATTCATAACCCATACATTTGAATGCATAAAACATTGAATCTATCGGTCATTGGTTGTCGTCTGAATGTCTGTGGCTGTCTAGATACTAAATATTATTATATATATGCATATTTTTTAATGGCCATTGTACAGAAAGTATAACATTTTAAATACAGACGTATACACAAGGAAATGAAGAGCAATATTAGAATATGAGCTCAGGTGAGATGAGATGAATAAGTACATAAATCAGAGATGGAAAAAGTCTTAGACAGGGAGAGGAACTCAATTTCGACGCTTGAGATTTGAGACTCTAGAAAGACTCGAGTACCATAAAATCATTAAAGTATACATTCTACATGCATGTAATGCATAAACAATGTGAGGAAAGTGAGATAATTGAGTATCTGTACTGGTGATGTGTAATTTAAAACGTTGTTTTGTTTCTTCAAATCCGGGTTTGACAGTCAAAGTCAATATACATTTACACATGAGTACGGTGCTCATCATACATACTAATACATTGGAATGTCATCATGACAATGATGATGGCGACGAGAAGAGGATGAGGATGCAGAAAAAGTAAAAGTGAAATGCAAACTCTAACTCTAACTATTTGTTATTTGTGTGTGCGAAAAGGAAGGGGAGAGAGAGAGAAGGGCTCTAAAAAGATGTAAAATACCTATGGATGTATGTATCATGTACATTTACATTCATATTAACAATTCAGCAAATAAAATGCTTATTCAAGCAACCAATCATATTGCTATTGATATTTAGGTATTGACTCCTTGCTTATTTTCTTTGCAACTACCTTGCTGTTGGTTTTAACTTGGGCTTGGGTGTTTGTCGGACTCACGTCTCTTGAGTCTCAAGTCTAAATAACTCTCACAACGTAGATACATAAATAAATAGTAGGACACATGGAATTAAGCAAATGGTTTTCCCATCCTTTCATTTCCTTAAACATGCTCATGCATGTCCATAGGTAACCGTGTAACGTACATATGGATGTACATAAGTACAATCTACAGTTTGCAGAAGCGAGTAATGATCATACCTTGGTCATAAATGTATGAGCATTCAGTCAATAGTATAATAGTGTTGATAACTGCTATAGGGAAGTTTGACGCACGTTTAGAAATGCAGTATTAATTTGCTTCTAGCTACTTCTCTCAAAGGATAAACCTATTCAGTCATAATATATTATTATTATGTATATTGTTTGTTGATACATATTGCGTAAATGTTAAAATTATTTTGTCACTAGTCACTAGTGAATGAAAGTTTTACAAAGCAAATAAAGAAATGCTAAAATAATGTTTAATAATAATAAAAATTACTGTACAATGTACAATACTATTAATAGCATTAGGTACAACATGTAGGATACTTCATATATTGAACCCGTTATTAGTGAACATATGTATATAGGTACAATACATGTGTCATAATTACTATAAATTATCAGTATTTATCTAACACCTGCAACCAACACTCACATTTCGTAGTTACTTGCATTGTCTTGAGTGTTGAGACTTGTGTCTTGATAATAATTTGTAAAAAAAATTGAAATATTTTTGTAAAACATTTTTATTCCGTTCAAGGAACGAAGTAAAGTGTGAATGTTTATACTTTGTGGGTGCGATAACGAGATTTATGTCAGATTCATTTTCAAAGGTATGCATTTTTATAAAATGTAAAACATTAAAAAAAAAAATCTATGTATAGTGACAAATACAGATTTTAGGATTACACGAGCAATTTTACTGCATCTGTCCATCTCTCTACATATCTTAGCTGCGGTATGAACAAGTACAAGAGTTCTTGTTCTTGAACTAATGTTCTTTTGTATTTTGTGCGTATCTTCATGATATAAAATGTACGTATAAGAATATAGAGAATACAGATATAGCATATATTTAGGAAATGATGTTGTGTTGTGACAAAGAAAGTTGCTAGACAATTTGATGTGACATGAACATTGAACATCCAAGGAACAAATGTGATATGATAATGACACATAAACAGTATATAAATATGCGGCTCACAGTACAATGGGCGACAGTAATAATATGTCTGTCTATATCTTACGCACATTAGAATTTATTTTTTTTGAAAAGAAAATTTTTCTACCGTATATATATCGTATCATAGTATTTTACTACTTGCTATCAAGCTAAGTAAGTGACATTCCATTATATGGAGTTGTTAGAATGTGGTGTTTGTGTGTGTTCTTAAGTTCTGTAGATTGTCGTACTAATGATGAGATGTGCATTTGTGATATGATATTATATTATGATATGACATTTATGACATCGAATGGTCAAGCTACATTATTATAAATGACTTTTCTTTACACCTTAAGAGGATCAACATACGGAAAAGAATTTTCATTGATTTTTTGTATAAATGGACTTTTTTGATACTAAAATTATTTTATCAGTTTAACGAATCGGAGAAAAGAATTGAAGTGCATGTTGTATGTATTCAGTACAAAATTACTCAAAATATAAAATTCACATTTCTTCCTCTCTCTCAATGGAAGCAGTGGATCTTGTAAAAAAAAAAGTTGGATATTTTAGTTTCGTTTCAAGTGTTTTCTCTTCAAACAGATCAACGACCAACGATTAAAAAAGGATTTGGGATACAAAATACAAATGTATGGGATTAGCTTCTATTGTGTAGATAGTAGATATGTACAATTTATTTCTGAAAACATGAGAAGAACACATCCTTACTATTGTAATTTTGGTGTTCAACCTCCAAAAATTACAATATTCATTATTTATTCTACCCATTCGAACAAGAACACATGTGTACATGATGCATGGAAAGGGAAAAAGAAAATATCTCGTGTAGAATAGAAGAATGGTGGAGCATAATCATAATGTTCATAATAAATCAAAAGGTATTTAAGATTATAAATTGCACTCTCATCGTCTTTCCCCCTCTTCTTTTTCTAAAAACTCTCGACTATTTTCTACATGTAATATGAACATGAGGAATTAAGGTCAATTCCATTGTACTACTGAACACATATGTGTGCTCTCCGATCCGAGCATTAAACTTGATCATCAAAATTTAATTTAAATATTTTGCTACGCATCGAGAGTTTGACAATATTTTAAAGTGTCAAAAAAAACGTTTTGGGGTTTAAGTTATGGTCGTATTATGCTAGTGTATTGTAGAAAAAAAAATAAAGTGTAGTTTTTCAAATTTTTACAAGTGACAAATAACATCCTGCCGTTGACTATATTCTCGTCTGGTTCACTTAGTTTTCTGTCTTCGTACGACATATTGCTTATTTGTCAGTCTCTTGGGTCAGAATAATTCAAATTGTAAGATGTATTTTTATTCAAATCTTAATACACAAGAAATATTACAAATTGAACCTAGTGTGAGATTCTTCTACCTATTTTTAAAAATAGGTTTTTTCTCTATACAACGTATGACATAGGAATTACAAATTGTGCAATATATTACCAAGCATTTTTCCTATATAATGCTTAAGTCTACCCCACTCTCCAAAAATATATAAATAGTAAATAGGTTTCGAGATTTTATTTAATTCACTATTATAGGTCAATTGGATGTGATAATTCGATAACTGCGTACTAGATTTGACATGATAATGATGATGTAATTTATGTTTCTACAAGAGATAGAGAACAAGAAATAAAGGAATCCAAAAATTTCACTCTTCACTCTCACTCTCTCCTTGTTGTATATTTACCATGTCATGACGCAACTCCATAAACAGAAAGAGAGAGAGAGAGAGGAAGATGAGAATGAATCTTGACTTTTTTCACCGTCACTTTTGTTACGTTTGTTTACATATATTGCCTAAGATTTTTTGAAAGCCGGTTTGACTTTATATTTTTTGCACATGCATGTTTACTTCTTTCTGTACTTATATAAATCTTGTACTACAAAACGACTTCTTGTTAGAAGTAGCCGGTCTAGACAAGTGAAGAGAGTGAGAGTAATCACTTACTAAAAACATTGAGGGGATCAGACTGTGAAAAGTGTTGGTTGTATATGAAATAGATTTAAAACCTATAACTGTTTTATACTTATATCTTGTGCGTATACTAAAATACAGAAGCAGTTATTTTCAGAACAAAGACAGAGATTCATCAATAATGATTGGTATAATATGAAACAATTTAGATTTTAGATTGTGCTTTTGATTTTTAAATCAATTTAAATTTATTTCCGTATAGCTATATCTTTTTCTTATTAGATATAATATGTAAATGCAACATGCAGAGTATGTATAGGGGAAATTGTTTACAGTAGCTTTCCATTTCTATGGGACATTACGTGTTCCTGTTTACATGTAATGTTTGATGTATGATTGGATATTTGTTCATTTCTTTCGTTCAGGCTCGCAACTACCTATCGATGACTAATAGGTTTTTCATTTTATGATTTTTTTCAATTATGTATTATTATTATGTATATTTTTTTTATGCATTTTTATCCTACGCATAACGCATGTGGAGGGGAGATATATTTAAGTGAGGATAGATCACGTAGTTTTAACTGCTTTTCAATTTTCAATCCACAAAATAAATTACACGAGTTTGAATCGTCAAACATAAACTCAGTCTATTATCATGTTATGGAAGTATCCACATGTTTTGGAAGCGTCGTATGAAATGTATTGGGTAGTATTGGGTATTGGACTATTAATACTCATAGGTTTCACTTTCCTCATGTTACTTCCTTACGTACTAATTTTGATTATAATTAAACGTGTGTGGCGTATGATGTTAGAGGAAAATACAGTTTGGTTTTTTTAGTTCTGAGTTCTACTTTGCATTTTTGTAAATACATTAGTAATCTAATTGAACTTAAAAGATCAAAATACAAATTAGATGAAATACCCACCCGTAGCATAATTCATCACATATTTTCTTGGTATTGATTTCATAAAGGAGTGTTGTTTTATTATTTGTAGTTGTAATAATAATATTATTATGATGATGTGAAATTGTAATGATTGAATACATAATGCAAAATATCTTTGTAGTTTGGACAGGGAGGAAAAAACGTTTTGTTATGTGAAACGCGTAGTGTACACAATAGACATTATTATTTACACAAGGGAAAGGTATTTTATTAGATGTTTTGCTTTCGGGATAGAGTTTAGCGTATAATATAAAAAGTACATTGAAGAAAGAGAAAGAAGTGAGAATTTGTAAATGAAAAATGAATTTGTATTACAATTTACAATGTAGGTGTTAACAACCAAACTCCTCGTTTTACGTTATGATTAGACTGTTGGTCGGCCAGCCTTAAAGATAGATAGACAGACAGATACCTTTGCTCTAGCTTACCATTTCCTTTATGATATGGCTACTATTATTATTATTATTATTATTGTATTCTTATTAGTATGGTGCTAATTACCGGTTGCTTGAGCTTGAATCATCCATTCCATTGAAATCTCTAACAATGATTTACAATGAACGTGATGGACATGAAAATAATGATGGTGATGATAGAAAAATATTCGTTGCTTAAACAAATTTTTTTGTGTGAATATTATCATCGTTATTATGATTTCGTATTATTATTCTCCTCATCATGGTCATGTATTATTTTGTATTCTTTTACAATGTACCTCACTGATTCTGATTTTGAATTCATCGTATCTTTTTTCACTTTCCTCTTCCATTCCATATTTAATTACTACAGTAAGAAGTTATACTTGGTAAATGGTATATCTGACTGTTATAGAGGCCATACCTCAAAATCGCTTTGAAATTTCTCCGCTGGTCGACTTAATACTGGTATTGTACTTTCAGTTGGTAGTTGGTATGGATTTTTCAAAAAGCATGCAGAATTTAGATCAATTGTCTTGCTTGGCTGATACTACGGATGAACATGTGTTTGATAGCTGTGTATTTTTTTATCAGTTGTCAGTTGCTCATATGCATTCATTTTTACAATTTATGATTCTGATTTGTGATGATGTGCAAAATTATATTTATATGTTTGGGAGGAAATCTTGAAAAGGGATAAAGTGTATCCGGATAATAGAAAGAAGTTTGTGGAGAATGCAACAGAATGTAAGTAGAATGTAGAGTCATTGTGTGTGCGAGTGAATTTCATTCTTGATTGATAGTTTTGATAGATTATCTATGAAAATGTTCATATAACAGAGTATATATTATTATAAATCATAATATGATCTATTTCTATTTCTGATTCTTTTCCCCCTCTCACATTTTATTTATTATCATTATTATTTATTATTTATTGTTCTTTCTTTTCTTGCCTTTCTGCCATTGGGGTTTATACTGTTCATTTTTATATTATGCACATTGTACAACATACACGGAAAGTAGTGTCGTCAGTCGTCATTCGTGGGTTTAGTGTGTGATCAATGATCAAAGGAGAGGGAAACATATGATAATTGTATTGCCTTTTAACTTTTTACTCGGTTAGTCAGTAGTCTCGATTCTCCATTTTCAGTGGTTGGTTGGTGGTCTTCTTTTAGTTTTCTCCTCCATGTAGGAAATCTTTACGATTTCCAATGTATAACAAGCATCATGTACTGTGTACTTGTAACATGTAATGCTATGCTTATTGTAGTTTGCAATCATAATTCACTCTCACGGTGAATTGGACTGGCGATTCATCCATTCAGTCAGATGATTGTTAGATATTATGATACCCAGAGGGTTGAAATTTAAATTAGTAGTAGTAGTCTACGTTGCTTTGTGTAGTGATTGTTGTTGTTGATATTTATATATATTTATTATAATATTATATTTGTATTTATATTTATGTTGTACTTGTTGTGGTAAGCTTTTGAGTGCTTAGCCCAGTTTTATCTATCTGCTGTTACATCCGTACATGAATTTTACATTATACATACTATATTATACTGTATAGTAATCTAATAGAAGCTATTAGCACATGTGTGCTCATTGAATTTGGATTTTGATATTTGAATTTGAGGCTGTATGTCTGATTATATGAATGTGGATTGCAGATTTTTTTTTAGCTCACACACATGCACAATGTACATACAAATCAACTACACACAAAGAAATCAGAAACCAGACATGAGACATGAGTTTTATGTTGTGTTGTGTTGGGAGTAGTTAGTTTTCTATGCCTTCGGCCTGACGGTGAACTAACTGAGTAACCAGTGTTACTTACAATAGGAAAATACGTGAATGTCTAGTGTTTGCTTGTAGCGTCTTAAAATTTATAATCATGATGATATGAATTTCAATTTCCATTTCTATTCCATGTCCATATAGTTTTGTAAATAGATACATATTATTACACATATCAGTTAGTTCATTCAATGTTCAAGTCAAAACTAAACTAAGACCATGTTTATGTTTACAATTGTAAGACGATGTAACATGTAATTCATAGTTTTACTTTCAGTAGTGAGTTTCAACTCTAAAGCCTAGAGCATTTGCCTCTTTGACTGTGTCTTCTGTCTCCTCGATGTCTACGTGTCTACTTGTGTTCTCATGTGTTCTTTCTCTCTTCACTCTTTACTGTAGATATCTGTAATTGTTGTGATTTTTCGTGGGTACTTTGGGCTTGTTTTTATTTGCAAATAAAAAGCAACTACTATTTACTATTGCGTGATGCATGATTAAAGACTAAAGACTGCAGTACATGTATAGTTAAAAACTTAATACAACGTTTAAATGGACATCAAGGAAGTACATATACTGATTTTGTATCCTTCCATGCAAAAGTCGCCTAGAGGAACACGAGACATTTTATTGTTTGTATACGTGTCTGTAAACATTTTAAATTTTCGGAAGCATAGTGTCTTTCCCTTTCTCCCATTTTTATCATTTATCGCATCACATCATGTCATTTTTGGAGAAATGAATCTGGATTTGTGTTTATATTTATGTTGGTTAACTGTAGGAGCATTGATCATGCTCATTGTTATCTTTCTTGTGTGGGAAAAATAAGAAGAGGAAAAGCGAGCAAGCGAGAGTACATGAGAAGCTACACAATTCATGTTCAAGAACATGAATCATCTAACATGTATAGGATACATGTAGATAAAGAGAGAGGAGAAACACGATGCTGAAAATGATTCATGGATTTCTACATCTCGACTCTCTACTCTCGGGTCACTGTAAAAAGCCGTCATCTTCATCATGATCTTTTCCTTCCTCGTGGTGCTTCCATTCTATTCTCGTGGATTTTCTAACTGTTTTTCAGGAATGATATTGCTCTCTTTGTACCTTGTACTTTACTTAATTTGTTACATGCTGTTCGTCTTCAAATTCATTCAATAATTATTATGATGGATTAATTTATAGATTAATATTTTACTTTCGTTGTGGTGAAGTAGTAAAAGGATGTAATTTATGAAAAGGGGACCACAAGTACAGAATCTGTTAAACAATTTATGTCTTTGACATAATTTTTTGTTTATGTTATAGTGATTGATATTGAAATATTGAATTTGTGGATGTTTCTAAAATTAGATGATTCATTTATCCTTTTGTGTACATGACTCATTAGGGTTAACTGATATTGGAAACTGCTTACTTTTTAGCATTTCAAATATTAAACAGCATTTAAATTTTAAACGGAAACGATATTCATGAAAGATTTCTTACTGTATGTTCAAGTATACGTTTTTGACTAGCTTTGCCAGGCATACAGTGTACAGTGTTAAATATGTATGTAAGTAAGTATTGTTTTTATTTACTTCGAACAAGTAATGTGACCGACGAGGGACGAGGTTTACATCTCTTGGAATAGTTTGTACATGTGATAAAATATGTAAATACAATTACTTGTTTACATTCCAATTTTCAGCTGGGTATCAATGACTGTGTGTAAGAGTAGACAGTATGTCAGTAGTCAGTAGTATTTGATATTTGATTCAAGGTATGAGAAAAAAGTTTTCATTCTGAGTATGTAACCACTTTTGTTGTAGGTTGAATAGCAGTAGTTGTTGTAATTTGTGTAGTAGGGATGAAAACGGGAATTACGTCGGTACAAAAATGGACAGTACAGAAAAAAACATAGCGAACCCTTCCATTTGTACACATTACAATGTAGACAACATTTGTAAAAATGAAGAGTGTAGATTTGGTATTTTATGTTCTTGATATATGCTGCTGCTATGTATTTATCTGGTTATTTATACAATATAATATGACTCGTTGAGTAGTATTTTACTATTTAAATGTGGCAGCGAAAGTATAGAGTATAAAATCAAAAGTAAAAAAAGTGGACGTAATTTTCAGATAATATATAAATTTCTTTCTGTTGACAGAAAGAGAGAGAGAGAGAAGTAAAGCAAAGAAAAAAATCATAATAATAAACTAAGGGGTGAAGGAAGATTGATATGCTATAATTTATTCGTAAGGCAACTTATGGTCAGGTACGACGTAAACTGCAGTTTGGGTGTTGAGCTGTTTTGAGAAGGCGAAAACAGTATGATCATGAATATTATATCTTTTGCTATTTTTAGCAGTGGCTCAAATGTTTTAACAGAGGGCATTGACACATCCCCCATCATCATCCCCATACTTAAGTTAAATACTAAACACTCACTCAGTCACTCACAGATATACTAGATACTAGATACGCATACTTATCCTCGTCCACATCTTTTCAGCCGCTACTGCATCTTTGTGGCTAAACAGTGGACCAAACTTTTTTTCCCCTTTCCTCCTTCAAACACCAAACACCTTCATCATCAATCTCTGTGTATGTGTGCGTGTAATAATAAATAATATGCATATAAATGGACGATGAACATCATCATCATGATAGAGACGGTCCATCTATTTAGTTCCCTTTCTTTCTGATTCATTCGTCTCTGTTATAATACGGATACTTATTATGCCCTTACGCTATATGTATCGTTTCGTATCGTAATACAATTATTATTATTACTATTAATGCATTGAATTCATCACAATGACTTGAATAGCGAATAATAGTTCCATATCATTTGTATATTACCATTATTATTATTATTATCTATGACTAGGGGAAATCCGCCTTTGGGTATCCGCGTGCAAATTTTCTTTCTTTCTGGTATATTACATTACATTTCATTACGTTGTTTTCCTTGTTGTGGATGGTAAGGGGAAATGTTGAATTACTTTTATTCGCTAATCTACATGTCTGTAGCCTGTACGTTGTAAATATTACATGCGTAATCTGTAATCATGTTGATGAGATTCAATTTGAATTTGAGATTTGAATTACTCTACTGACTATTTTTTCAAATGCATATAAATTATAACTGAATACTTAATGTAATACACATATGTAATATGCATAGTTATTACATTTATCGGTATATGGAATTTTATTCTTCTTTTCCTTCTTTCCTTCTTTCAAATATGGATATGAGATTGAAATGAGTTTTGAAACGAAGACAAATAGAAAAAACTGAAGAGGAAAAAGAAGTGAGGATTGGATTGGATTAGGACTTGAATTTAAGAGTGTTTCCCTTCACTTGTACAAAATGGGATTCAAAAAAAATGTATGAAAAAAAAACTTTCATATTCTTGAATCTTGAATAATACTACTCCAAGTTGAAGCTTAAGATTATTTATTATTTCTACTCGGACAACACAATAGAGGGATTCTTCATGCTAATGCATAATACGTCATAAATATGATGTATATGGTAAAGGGAAATGATTTTTATGTGGAGAATAACAGTAATGATATTATGAAGAAGGAAGGAAGAGTTTTCCATAATATTTAATAAATTTAGCTGTATACATATTATGTATGTAGTATGTAGGATACAAGAAATTATAAAGCAGATTATGCACATGGTTAGTTTTGGTACAAGTACTCTTCTGTTTAGTAACAATAATAATTATTACTACAAATCGCAAATCATTTTCACTTTTGGTCTCTAGCCTCTATGTTTATATGTATACGTTTATGTGAGAGAGTGCGTAAAGACTGAGAAATGTGTGAATTTCAAGTACATCCAACATCCACTCTTGAATTATAATAGAACATTATGGAATGAATATGAATGACTTGAGAGTTGAGAGTATTAAGTATTACAAAAAAAAATATTTATTATTTCTTTCTCTCTTTATGTATAATTTCTTTACTCTTCATTCTCCATCACCGACTTTACACAAAGTGTCTAGTGTCTCGATTTCAAAAATTAGCGTTCAAGTGTTGTTTGAGTTATCAATACGTGAATAAATGTGATTGCCAAGCCCAAAGCCCATGTTATCTAGTATCTAGTATGTAGTAAAATGATGTATTTGTTCTTTGTCTACAAGGGAAATGTTTATTTGATACGCTTTTGTATGTATACAGATGTGCGGGATGAGAGGGAGCAGGTGAATTGAATCGAATTGAAGTTTGTATTACAGATGAGTGGGAAAGATATTGTGAAATTGATGGATAGATGATAGATGAACATGTTATACATTGCAAATTGTATATATACTACATACATATGATGTATCATGAATCATGAAGAAGTTGATGATGATGAAGATAAACTGGTCAATAAATAGAAAATGGATGGTTTACTAACAATAGAAAATCACATATGTATGTACAGCTGTATACTATTGTATGAGTGTGAAAGGAGATTTAATAAATATAACCCTTTCAATAATAATTCATCTTTCATCTGAGAACAAGGGAAAAGAAAAGTAGAATTAGAATTAGAATAATGAGATGAGGAATAGCGAGTAGTATTTATATACACGCCTTAGTAACAAAAATTTAGATTCATTTTTACATGTGTAAAAATTTAGGGAGGGACCATCAAAAAGATACACTTGTCGCGAATATCTTATAATAACATATAACATCAATATTAAATCGTAGTACTTAAAATCGTAGTCATACTTTCATTAATGCAACTTGAAAATCTCTATTAGCTACTAGATAGAGACAAAAGTACTTTTACCGTACTCAAAAGTTTCATTGGTCAGTGTCTTTTCCTTTTTTATTTTGTTTACCAAAAGTGCTTGAAAATGTTCTTGTCGTTTTTTATTCCTCTTCACTAATTTTTCATTCCCTCAAATGAGAGTATACATTGGAAAAGGAGAAAAGTGTACTTGAGTCAGTAATGGATGAAATCGAAATAATGATCTTTAAAAAGTACTTACATACTTTCATTCCCACTCACAAGTTTGCATCTTTTGTTTTAGAAAATATAATATTGTAATTAGTACTATACATTTTAGGACTTAGTATTTAGTGGGTTTCTAAAATTATAATTTTTTTTACTGTCTCATTGTCATTCTTGACCATAAGTTTATAATATGTGATTTAGGACATCCGGATACCAAACAGTGACACTGTATAATATTTTTCCATCTCAGCTTGCCTTTGACTTTAGATTGTAAACCGTCTGTGTCTGTTAGTGTCATCAAGTAAAAAGTATGTGTATGCACACTACTATAGATACTAGATACATGCAAGACGGACACATAAAAAAGAGGTTCATAAGGCAATTAAAGATTTGACCTAGGAATAAGCAATTAATTTTACAACATGTGTGTATGTATATACTTTGTTTAAAAGAATCTTCTACTTCAATATTCTATGTCTGCATACTTACATGCAGTGATCAATAATGGATACTTGAGGAAAGAGGAAAGTATTATTATAGTAGTATGTTTGTATTTTTAGCATGCATATCGGTAATAGTCTGTCCACAGACGGTCATGTGTATGTTTAAATGTCTAACGTATTCATATTCATTATACGAAACAATGGACAATCGGACTGTAAAAAGTGTGACACAGAGCACAGAGCTCAACCTTCCGCATCTTTCAACACATGTGTAGATATGCACATTTGAATGCAATAATTATACTGATGGATATGTCGAATCTCTCTCTTCAGTATTTTTTTGAATGTCAAATTAGTCAATACAGATAGATGGATAGATAGATGACTAGTCTCATGCATCGTGGTAATAAATAATCTATACCAGTACCATAATATTATATATATCCATTATTAGCGTTCTTCCTCATTATTTGCTGCTGAGTATGAACTTCTCGTCTATGAAAGAATGTACATATCTATGCACAGTATAATATACAAATTGGACTGACCAAAGCGAATTCAATGGGCATATAAATAGGACCATAAATGGATATTGAGGTTGACTTGTCTTTACTAACTAGCTTTATGCATGTATTGTTTGTTAGAGAAAAGTATAATAGTAAATAAATGTAAAGTATAATAATAATAATTATTAAGGACTCTCTTGTCCTATTATTTCAACTTGTAAAGTGTACTCGTATGTATGAATAGCACTTTGTTTTCATTTTCACCCTCTTCATCAGTTATTTTGTCCGTCTTTCATCTTTCCTTCAAACGAACTTGAAGATGTTGAATTAAAGTTTATTGACTTTTGGCATACTGAATTTTGAATTTGAATTGGAATTCAAATTCAAATTAAATCCTCTTTAAAGTCTCAAGTGTGAATTATTAATATATGAATATGAATGAGAGAAATCTGTGCACAATGACATTATTGCTACTCCTACGTATAACGTATAGTAAAGAATACTAATGATCCAAGGAGCATGTAAATAGTATGAGTAATGAGTAATACGAGTGACTTGGAGGATTTGACATACGAATATGCTTATGAATATGTTGTAATAATCATTTTTTTCTACTTTTTTTACAGTGGTCCTCAGTCGGCCTAGTCGTATTATTAACAGTATTTAGCACATCAGCCGACAAATACAGAAGAGATGCTCCAGTATCTGGTTATTCCGTTCCAAGTAGTGGATACGGTGTTCCTAGCAGCAGTTATGGAGTTGCCCCTAGTTATGGTTAGTAAATATTAGAAAATATAGCGAAAAAAATGGAGTTTTTCTATCGGCTTGACGAAAAGTGAGAAATGGATGAAATTTTTTTCACTGATTAATTTTTTTGTTACTTGTTTATAATTTACAGGACCGCCGCCAAAAGCTTCTTACGGTATATAAATCTTGATCATTTTAAGCTTTTACTTTAAGTATTCATGCTGTTTAACAAACTGCTATGCAACTCGAAAGTGTACTGCCGATCAGTAGCCATTCTATTGAAGTATGTCTTTTCAAATGAACTAACTAGCGTTTTTTGTGTTTTTTTACATTTAATAGGTCCCCCATCACAAGCTTATGGCAAGTAGAAAATACTGGAAAAAATATTACCCGAATCGTGAAACACATTTTGATCACACTTTGATTTTTTTATTTTCTTGTTTTTTTCACGACAAAAAGTATGCTTATTGGTATTTTTTATTGCTTTGTTTTGTAGGACCTCCGCCAACGCAAGCGTACGGGCCCCCGAGTTCTTACGGCCCACCAAAGGTAATTAGAAGTCAATTTTTTAATGTACGTTCCAATTTACCATGCATATTTTCATTGAAAACATGGTCCACGGAAATTCTTATTGAGAGCACAAATCTCAACCATTTTTGATCATCGTGGGCTCATGTCAATTGCAAATAAATGCTTCATAATAACTACCTTAGTTTAATTTGATATTCATAACTAACTAATTGTAATTAAGTGTCAAACTTTGGACATTTTTCAAAAAATGGTCAACTTCGATTTTTAATTGCAATTAGTTAACTAAATAAAATCAGATGAAATGACCAATTTATTGTAGCGCATGTCTTTGCGCTTCGTATGAGACCATGCTCAGTAAAATTGGTTGAGATTTGGGCTCAGGATTAGAATTTCCGTGGTGCATGTTTGGAGTTCGAACGTTCAGAAAATTCAATAATGTGCAATTGTTTAATCAATTTTCTTAATCCTTTTTTTTGTCAACAGGCCTCATATGGACCACCAAAGGTAAATACATATAACTTTTTGTTTCGAATCAAGACTATGATAGCATAATATAATATTTTGACATCAAACTATAGTCACTTTAATTTCATGTTTTCTAAATTTTTAGCCATCTTATGGACCTCCAAAAGGAGGTAGTGGATGGTCAAGTGGAGGATCTAGCGGTGGAAAGGGTGGTGGTGGTGGAAACATCATTGGAGATATTGTAGGAGCTAAAGCAGCCATCAAAGGAGCCATTATTGGTGCAATCAAAGCAATCAAGGGTGGTATTATTGCAATTAAAGGAAAGATAATTAAAACTAAAGGAAACCTTATTGCTGCTAAAGGTGGTATTATTGAAGGTATTGGAAAAGGAATTGCTCAAAAGGGTAAAGGTCTCAAAGCTGGACTTGCTAACCTCAACTTTAAAGGATCTGGAGGATCTGGAGGAAAAGGCGGATATGGTACGTTTTCCACTTTCAATTCCTACCTCGTTTCTTTCTTCTCTCTTCTCTCTTTTTTATACTATAATACTTTTTTCTCTTGCACAAATTCAATTCATAACTCATATAAAACATATAAAATCCTTATGATTGATACTGTAGAATGTAGGCATTATTACATTTATACGCATTACAGGAATAGTAATAAAATGAATCGACTCTGAAATTAGAATATCAAAACTATTCATAAAAGTTTATAATGTGATATGAAATCCATATCCACAAGAAAAAAAAGCCACAGATGTATAAAAAAAAATCAAATTGCATGCTATCATGTAGAAAAACGTTTTCATATTCATTGGAGACTATAATTGAGCCATTGGAAATGTGAAGCCATTACAGATGGTGAGAGTGCAGAAAAAAACACTATTCTTTTTCTGTCTGACTCCTGCCACACAAACAAAGAGTATACATAAAAGAATTACAGAGAAATAGAAAGAGAGAACTATATGCATATTAGTAATCAAAATAGCGTTACATATTATGCTGATTTATATACATGTATAGGATAGGTGATGTATTATTTTCATCAGTCTACACAGTCTTTATACGGAAGTGCGAATAATTTTCTAGGATTAATTTTTCAGCATCTTAAAATATAAAAAGTAAAAGGGGTTCAATAGCTACTATTCAAATTTTACTTGAAAAGATTTACTACATATTATTATTTCTTAAATCTGCACATAATATTGTATGGGACTTTCCTGATGGTGTTTGGTGGATGTATTTTACACTTTATGAATGTATTATAACACCAGGCCTTGTCAAGTCAAGAAAGGAGATCAAGTTAATTTATGACAGCCTCATATTATTTGATATTTGTAGCAGTACTTTTACCTCCATGTACGCTATTAGTTATTAGATGAATCATACATGCCTGTATTATGATATTCTTTTGACTGTTGTATGTGTTGAGTGTTGAGAGTTTGAGAGTGAGAAGGAACGGGAAGAAAACAATGGCAAGGACAATAAGCTTTTTTTTCTTTCTCTTTCCTTTTCTTTATATTATCTGTCTGCGTCTCTCTCTCTCTCTCTCTGACTGTCTCTTTTCTCGTTCGTCGGTTTCTATTCTCCCATTCATTATGATTATTATATATTATGCTCTCCTCTCTCTTTTGTGTGTCTTCAATTATTCACCAAATTGAGTGAAACCACAGACACGTATGTACATATAATAGTTGAACGCTAACAAAATGCATACTTGTTATGCATGTATGCATAAATGTGTGTGTGTATGAATGAACCCCACACAATAACAAACCGCAAATTATGTTCAAGATAAATTTCAAGAAGAAGAATGAAGAGTCTTATGTCTACTCTCTACAGATTATACTATCTACATACTACATATAATGTCAGGTTAGATAATATCTAATCAATGTACACATTATACGTACATGAGTATAACGTATACCTATCTTCACTATAATCTAAATAGATTATTAGATAAGTTGAGACTTTGAGTGGAATTTCTTTGCAAAAAAATAAACAGGATTCTATAGGGAAGGAAGAAGAGATTAGAAGTACATTAGAACATTTAAAGACAACAAATTTTTGAAGCCGTGGAGAGTCAAAAATGTTCATACTACAAACTTCATATGAGACACAGATATGAAAATGAAAATGGGGCAGTAGAAGATAAAATGTGATGCTCTGAAGTACAATGCATTTTTATCTAACTTTGCAAGTATTATAATTTATAATGTATATTTTCTCTACTGTCTACAGTCCTATACCACCCACGCGTGTCTCATTTGTATGCATGTATGCAAAATATGATATTTTGGATATGTGTATCATCTTCAAAAGTATCATCGTCATCTCTATCATCTATCATCTTTGTCATGATAATAGTAATGATGATGATGTACATGATGATAGAGGGTAATGGACAAAAAAGGAATGCAAAAAGATTGAAGAGGCATTGTAGTATATTTTTGAAAAATCTTTGTCACTGAACTACATTGTCCATTGTTATGCATCTTCCAAACAAAAATTATGCAGTATGCGTATGTCCTATGTATGACATCTCCATACTTCTCTACTATATTCTGAATTGTAAAGTAGGTAAGAATACCAAGAGTAGAGTAGAGTATAGCTCCTGAATTTCTTATTTGGAATTAGGAAAGAAAATGTAGTACAATAATATAATATTCTGTAATACGTATTGAATTTACTTTTTTTTTTTATACAAGAGCTAAATTTGTCAAAAAATCTGCCATATCATCATGTGATTGCATAAAAAAGAAGAAGAAAAGGAATATTATGTATACAGCAGTGCTGTGACAGCACACGACACAATCAATGTGTAATATGGGCAGTTCTTAAACCCTACATAAACCTTTATACTTAGAGTAGAGTTCTTCCTCTCTACTGCTCCTTTTCTTTTCACATATATTATCTCTTTATTTTTCATTAAGGGTGGTCAAGAAGTCAGAAATTCAAATGTGAATGAAATTTTTGTTTCAGAAAATATTATGTGGACCTATACAATATAATCAGATACTTTTTTTTGGAACTGAAACTCTGTAATAAATGTAATACTGAAAGGAAGAAGAAGGGAAAAAAAGAATTATAAAATCCTTCTGATTTCATTCCTTTTTATTCTCACATTCATTAACTCTGGTGTCTCAAGATCCAAGACGTACATAGATGACGGGGCATTTGTATTTTCCCTTTAATTGCAATCATATCATGTAATTATGGGTGATTTCATATTATAAATGTATTATGATACATATCAGAAAGCTCAAGAAACACACAAGAGGTCCAACATAGCTTTGTGGGTTACAAAATTATTACAGATTGTATAGACAAGAAGAAATTGAAACTTGAAATTATTATTACACAGTTAGATTTTCTTTTCATTTGTTCATTGGATTGAGGCACGGATTATGATTACTCTCTTTTCTTCACAAAGTGCAAAGTGACAAAAATAAGATGATGATTATTATCCGTACAAGGGTCGAGAACTAAGGGTAGAAAGAAGAATTATGTATCTACTTACAAGAAAGGAATAAATGTATGTCTCTAGGATTATTTTATTTCGTTATCCTTATTATAATAATTTTTTTGGTAGTTCCTTTTTACAAAAAGTTTGTTCCTAGTTACTTTTGTATGGAGATTCTTTATCAAGATTGACAAGCATGTACATTGTAAATGTACAATCTTTTTTATATAATATGTACTGAGCTCCTATACTTTACAATAGTACGGAACATTTTTCACCATTTTGGATTATGAACATCAAATTTTGTTTTGTGTAAAAACATTACGTTATTACAGTTAAATACAATATACAATATTCAATGCACATGCAGTCTACTGCCTACTGTCTGTGTGTGTGGCAGTAAGATATGATCTCATATCAGGATATGATTCCATTTCGTTTCCATGTAGCACCAACCATTCACAATAACAACAACAACAACAACAGGGACTGTAATAATAATAAAGATAGTCACAACAAAGTATATGTCATAATAATCGTGTTCTCCTGTCTTCTTCTTCTTCTACGTAGTACTTCTTCTTGACTGTAACATAACTTTCACCCAACAGTGGCAATGACTGATGTACTCATAGAGTCGTAGCTTGGACTTCATGTACATGCACACACATTAGTCTCTGAAATTCATGCAGTCCACGTCAGTCTATATGATACTCAATACTCACGTGTATTTGTATGAAAAATGCACTGTGTATTATTTTTATTAGTCAGAAAGGATGATGATTCCTTTCGGAAATCGTGGGAACTTTTGTGGGAATTTGTGGTGGATACATGTATGCAAACATGCACATCCTCTTGGATGGAGGAAATATCTCACATGTATCATACTTTTTCCCATTGAAATGCATTGTACATATGATACGTGCCCGACCATACATACTTGCATTCATATACATGCTCTATACTCTGTCCTCTATGATAAGGTATCAACTACCAGTACAACAAGTATTATTTTTACCTTACTGAACTTAACTAAACTTATTGTATTTATTTACACAGTGGAGCATCTCATCACATTACTGTAGTATTTGTAATCTTGTGTATTTAGCTATTACCAAGATTTTGCAATTTATTGACTATAAAGGTGAGGCGCAAAACAGAAAAAAAGTACATAGACAACAATACAATAGTCATAAAGTCTACCAAGTGTGAGCACACACGTCTTTTTCTATATATATATATATATATATATATCTACCTATATTCATTTGTAATTATGAGTGACTTTTTTTCTTTTCTTTTTCTCCTTCCACAAGAGCCGGAACTTACATGTGCATGTACAATGTACACGTATAAACATTTTCTCTGTTCTGTCATTACATGCACATCAATGAATACTTATGTATTTACACATAAGTATGTACGTGAATGCATGTGCGTTAGTATACTGTAGAAATTCTCTCTGTACTCTGTCGATATTAATTGTAATTATGATTATCGTATTGTCAAGAGTTGCGTTTGAGCTTGTAATTTTCATGTCGCTCGTTTTTACACATATATATATAAACGTGTTTCATGCATATATAAGTACATGAATGAATAAAACGTGCGTGTAAATGAGCATATGATGTACATTTAACTCATGAGGTAGACTTAAGACTTGAAATATGTAACATGTGAGAATTATATTTTAAAAGAGATGGAGAGTGAATTAATATTGAGAATTGAGTAAGTTCAGGTTCAATGATACTTATGTAGGTCCAATTAAGGGATGTATGGATGTATGAATAATAATATACACAGTAAATACATTCAGATTAGTGTAGGAGAATAATAATATTACAATAATTTATTGTTACAAAGCGGATTTTCATTTTCCCTTTTTAAATAGATGTGCGTACAAATACAAAAGAAGTATTTTACACCGTTTTGTTTTGCCTTTTGCATGTTGTATGTATTGTCTTATGTCTAATCGTAAGACGTGGATTATCTCTAAACTCTATATACAGTACTAATTGCAAGTACTACACATCATATAATATATTGGCAATATATTATGTTATTATGATAACACAATCGTAATAAAGTGCTTGAGGTAATTTGCTTTTTCCGCCTCCAGACGTTTGTTATTTTTTACTTTTTACTTTTAGCTCATTGCTCAGTTTGTTTGTTGTTTCAAAATGAAAATGAAAGGGAGATTTTTCACATTGTTTATTCTGTTGAAACGCTATAAATGAATGAATGAACCAATGAACTGTTACTGTTATTTTTGTAAGATGACGATGATGCTCGAGGCAATGAGATTGTTACGTTAACCTACAGTCTAATTACCTTTGCTTGCCAATTTCCAATTGTGTACAGTGCGGTGTCGTGGTGTTAACGTCAACTCACTTCTCATCATTAATTAATAACGCTATATGCTATATTTATATATATGCTCATTATTACTCATAGTAAAGGATGGATTATTGTTACGTACAACAACATAACAACAGTCACAATATATATATTACGTACATAATAATATGTAGAGAGAGAAAATCGATTTCATTTTGGTTTCCAATTCTTTATTTCTTTTTTACAACGAGTACAACTACTACCTACTCACTTATTACTCAAACTCATCATTTTGTATGTTGGAAAAATCTTGAGAAATGGTATTGTTTCTTTTTCATTATAGATGTAATAATATTATAATAATATATTGATGACATTTGTAATTTTTATTTTCTCTCATTGTTTCCTTGAAAGTTCAAAAACACTGTAAATGAAAAGTATAAGGAGCTTTTGTAATCATGTTGGCTTTGACTTGAAAATAGTATTTTTTATACTTTCATGTATGTACTAATACCATCATATTACACACATTCATGGTGTCATAATTTTTAAATGTGATGAGCACTTTTCTTTAATATTTTATATATATATGATATTCTACTTCATGTTATTATTATTTTTGAATCATAGAACACAGAAGATCTATGAGAATTATAAAATCAAACAAGTATAATTTCATTCTTATGAAACATAAACTAAATTCATTAAAAATTACTGAAACGTAAATAGAACAAGGGAAAGCAATCATTGAGTTGGCTGTCGGCCTTCTCCCAACGGTAGTGGGACAAAAAATTCAGTTAGGTATGAAAGCAACAGACATTGTCGTGGGCATTGTCAAATCAATTGCTGGTAAATTTTTTGGTTCGGGAGGTGATATGAGTAATGTTCAGTTGGAACCAGAAGAAGAGACTATGTTTGGAATGATGATGACTGCAGCAAAGAATTTTATGGGATATGGAGATTTCAATCAGGATCCAGTTCCACCCTCCGACCAATTTGCAAACTATTATCCTAGTTTACAATTCAATCAACCACCTGCAAATGTACAGAATCTAAATGGAAATCAGAATAAAAATAACAATAATAATAATGTTGATGTACATCAATTGGAATTGTTGAAAATACAATTAATACAACAAATGATAAATCGACAAAATCAACTTCAGAATGGTGGACAATTCAATGACAATAATCCACTCCTGAATACATTTCTAGTGACACCTTTGCCAAATGCTATTAATTATTTCAATCAAAATCAAAATAATAATCAAAATATTAATCAGAATAATAATCAGAATAACTTGAGACAACTTCAAAATCAACTTCAGCGTCCACAACAATTTCAGTCAATAACAACTACAACAGCTGCACCTCCTACTGGGATTTTCGGATTCATGTCAAATATGTTGAGTACATTGACAAATACTAATGATGATGATAGTAGTAAAGAGGTGAAACAACAGCATCAAAATCCACCCATTGTAAAACAACAACAACAGCATACGGGAGGATATCCGAATCATCATCAAAACAATGGAGGTCAAGTAAATCATCAAAATAACCAAAATCCCCAGCATAATGTCAATCCAGTTCAGGTGTATGGAGTACCAGGAAATGATGTACAAAATAATAATAATGTTAATAATAACCCCAATATCAATAATCCAAATGTTAATCAACAGAATGGGTTTCAATATTATTTTCCTCAAATTCCTCTTGATCCTACTGGTAATCCATTGAATGTAGATCCAAATGGATATCAGTTTTATTTCCCATTAGCTCAACAACAAAATGGAGTTAGTCTATTCTTCCCAGTTCCTAATAATCCCAACAATATTGATGGTTATACACCACTGAATAATTTTATTAGTAATAGTCCAGGACTTCCAATTACAATTAATGGTCATGCAATCAATACTGAAGCTAATGTCAACAACCACAACAACAACAACAATAATAATAATAATTTGAATGGGAATAAAACTCAATCGAATAATAGAAATGAGACATCGGCTAGACAATTGAACTATAACATCAATCCAATCTTTCCAATAAATAATTTTGATATATTTCCATCTCCAATCCCAGATACTTTTATCCCCTTCCCAGATTCACTAATTGCTCCTCATCCTTCTGAACCTAGTCACGTTCATCAAGAACATCCAGATGGGCACTTTTACCTTCCAGTGAAAGATGTAGTGAGTAATTTTATACCTTTTCCCAGTAAAGAATGGAATGCTTTAGATTATATCAATCCAAATGAAAATCTCAACACTGTTAATACTAACAGTAGTAGTAATAGCAATAGGTATAATAATAATAAGAATAGTAATTTGGCATTGACAGAAATGATGAAAATTCATAATCAAAATGCTTTAATTACTTCAAACTATTCATCTGTTAAAAACCAACCCACAGACTCACTTGTAAAATTTTCAAATTCAAATCCTACTATTCCAACTAATTTCAATACAATATCAAATAATAATATGAAAGACGGAGAAAGTAGTAGCAGTAGTACAAAACCACCTAAAGAATTTAAAGCAGTTGATGATTCATCTTTACATTTTCTCCCTCTTCCACATGAATATTTCTTGGATGATTGGACAAGATATCATAATGTATCATATACAACGACAGCAGAACCAACAAAAGTGGAAGCAGCTAGTACTATAGTGAGTTTAAATAGTGAAAGTACTAATTATGATGACAATCTCCCAACTTTTACAACAATAATGCCTGATATGACTACAAGTTATAATAATATAATAAATTATGATGATAGTGAAAACAATAATAATAATTCAAATGAAAATAATGATCTCATAACAACAATAATAATACCGTCAACAATAACAACACCAACTCCATTCCACATTTCATTGAATAATATTATTGATATAAACAAAACTAATGATATGAATAATAATAATAATAATAATAATGATAATACTAGGACACTGTTGAATTCAAGTACGCAGGTTGATAGTAATGAATCAGGGGTGAATAATAATAATATTGTTTCATCATCATCAGCACTAAATCCAGAAATAGTTTTATATTCAAGTGAAGAAGATCAGTCTCGTTCTGGAATTCCATATAGTCGAAGACGACGTCCAAAAGGAGGAGTCCTTAGAAAAGTTGTAAAAAGAAAACGAATTGTAAAACGAGCTACAGAAGAAGGTAGTATATAACTAATTGTGCGTACACATAAGTACACATGTACATACATATGTTGTGCCTTGAATCCATGTATATGTATTGTGCATCTTCAATATGCATCAATTACCAAAATACACAAAAAGCACAGACATACTTCAAAACAACACACAATGATCATGTTGGTCATTCATCATCACTCGTCATCCATCTATTTGTATACAACTATAATAATAATATAACAAATGGTGGCAAAAAGAAGTATATAATATGAACAAAATATAAATCACCATTATTTATATATTTTTTCATAATATTACATATTTACTACGATTTAAAACATCGTGAGTATTCCCACACCACACACTTCAATAAGAAAATATTATTATGAAGGGCTTTTAAAATATATTATGTACACAATACACAATAACTCGAGTTGAAATGAAAGCCGGTCAAAACTGTATATCATTATCATAATGGTACATGTTTTTAAAATCAGCATTTTGAGCTTACTGTCAACCTTGCACTTGACAAAAATTTCTACACACCACAAACGTTTTTAGCTAAATGTTTCCACTAGAGAATCCTCATTATGAATGAAAATTTAATGAGACTTGTTCATGCACGCTTTTTTTCGTCAGTCTTTTCTCTCTCTCTCTCTGCTTCAAAATTCAAGGAGCAACATGAGATTTGGTATGATCTACAAAAAAGTTAGAAGAAAAAAACATGTGTACAAGTTCTCGTATGCATATATGCATATTCAATCTTATGCTTACGCTTAAAATATGATACATCATATTTTGTACACGGCCAACTAAAACCTAAATACATCATGATTACATTTACATTAGCATAATTTTTTATAGCACAAGAATAACTAAAATACAATACTTTTTTTCATTGTGTTTAAACACTGAGTCACTTGCGGGTTTTTTACCAAAAAAAAAAACTTTTCTGTATGAATAAGCAAATTTTTATACTCTCATTCCACACCACTTTAGCTCACAAAATCGCATTTAAATACTGTAAATTATGAATTATGAGTACAAACAAACGGTACTTGATTCTTCTTCTGATGATGCATTCTTAAAAGCACACTAGATTTAATATTCTTTAGAGTGTGTGTAGTTTTTTTTTCTTGAACTTTACTACAACTACTACTACCGTAGTAATCTTGACAAAGTATAAAGTATAGTGTAGTAGTCATAATGACAATAATAATATTGTAGTAATTATTCTTTCATTGAGCCTTTTAGCATATGTTATAAATTCACGTTCACTTGTTCACACAACATATTATATTTCATGCTTCTTATTATGTTGATGGTGATGTTGTTACAAATGTGTCTTCACAAAAACATCGCACATCCACAAGATAGTAAAAAAAAGAGTGTTTTTGAAACGAAAAAGGTTTACCAATCTTAAGCGGACATTTATAACCTCTTTATACATTCACGCACTCACTCACTCACTCCCGTTCATTCATCTTGTCATGAGCAAGAGAATATTTTAGAGAGTAATAGTTTTCATTCCACCGCCGCTGCAATGTTTCTCTCATCTTAGAATGAAAATTAAAATGCAATGCACTTACTTACACTCATAAACACTCGGAATGGTTTGAATTCTGAATCCCTCTTAAATTTACTACATAATTTGTTCTTTTTTTTTGCTGTAAAAATGAAGAATGACGAATAATATACAGATATACTTCTCATCCGACTCAAGTATGTATTATTATTCTTTAGAGTTATTGTCACCATCTACATATCAGTATATGTAAAGCCATGCTACTACAAAAATGGAAGAAGGAGAGCAAGTAAAATTTTCTCCACTAAAAAAAGTGAAAGAGATGCTAGACGGTATTCACACGATAAACAAAAGATGAAAGAGACATCGTGACAGTCTTTATAATATCAGTATGCATATATATGTATGCACATATACATACAGAGTTATATAAAATCTGCATGCTAAATCGTTGATATAGATTTGAGTAATTATACGTAATTGTTATGATGCAAAAAGAAAAGAGTAATGTACTATACATTATATACATCATACTCTTTTTTATTACACTCATTAGTCACCACACTAAAGTAAAAACAAATGTGCACAGTAGAAAAAGTAAAAGTTTTTCTACGTTAAGTTTTACCATTTATATATTTTCCCTTTCTTTTCATTTTCGAATAAATTATAACGTTGTTTACTATAATGTGTTCATGTGTTTCTTTTGATAAATTTAGGAGGCGGTGGTAGTGGATGGTCCAGTGGAGGATCTAGCAGTGGAAAAGGACAAAGTTCAGGAGGATGGAGTTCAGGCGGTTCAGGTGGATATGGTGGATCAGGAAGTGGTAGCAGCAGTGGATGGTCTACTTCAGGAGGAGGAGGAAGTTCTGGCGGACTTTTCGGTGGAAAGGGACTCGGTAGTTTCGGCGGCGGTAGCAGTGGAGGACTTTTTGGCAAGGGAAGTAGCAGTGGTGGAAGCAGTTATGGAGGAAGTAGTCATGGAAGCAGTGGTAGCTCAGGACATGGTGGAAGTGGCCCATCTTCAGGATATATCGTTATTCAGTCTGTAGGAAATTCCGGATATTCAAGCCCATCAAGTTCCTATTCTGCTCCTTCCTCTTCCTATTCAAAACCGTCGTCAAATTACGGAGCACCTCAAGTCCAAGCTACATATGGTATGTTGGAAAAACGTTGAAAAATAATCAAGAAAAATGATTGAAGCCAAAAATGATAAAAATTGAAGGGAATAAAAATTTCTAATCTTTTGTATTTTGTTTTGTTTTTACTATTGTTTTATAGGCCCGCCGCCAAAGCCCTCTTATGGTTTGTGAATCCATCAAAAAATATACTTTGGAAAATGATCAAAGTTAACTAATGACAGCAGCCGATGCAATAAAAAAAGTTGCAGTTGAAAATTGGTTGTTTTTTCTCCATGTATGAAGTTAAAACTAAATTTTTGATTGTTTTTATGAAATTATAGGACCACCTCCATCACCCGCTTATGGCAGTCCAAGCATAAGCTCAAATTACGGGGCTCCAAGTGCACCAAGCCCATCAAGCAGTTATGGAATTAGTGCTCCATCTCCATCCTCTTCATATGCCAGTCCAAGTGCACCATCTCCATCCAGTAGCTACAGTTCACCAAGTGCACCAAGTTTGGCCAGTTCTTATGGTTTACCTGATGCTTCCTCCTCATTTGGAACCACTGGAAAGGGTGTCTCCTCATCATACTCTGCTCCAAGTAACACAGGTGGGCATACAGGGTATTCGAATCAATTTGATTCATCAAACCCTTCTTCTAATTCTGATTCTTCTTCTGCTGCTGTTGCTCATAATGAGGCTGGAACGGCTGCACAATACCAGCCACAGCCACTGCCTAATTTTTCGCAATCGCAGACCGATTACGTTGCACCGCTATCGCATCAAGAATCACAAAGCAATTCCTATTCCAATTCTCATGAACCTTTACCTATTGCACAACCTTTGATAAGCTCACAAGACAGCTATTCATCAATTCCTCTTTCATCTCCATCACACCAAGAGCATCCTGAATCTCAAATACAATTAGTTGAACAGAATAGTCATAATAATAATGATAATCATAATTATAACAATAATGAACAACAACAACAACAACACCATCATGATCATCATAATCATAATAATAATAATCAACCAGAACAACAGTATCAACATCAACACCATGAACAGCAATCACAGGGTAAAGAGAATAATCAGGATATTATTAGTAATGTTAGTAGTAATAATGATGATGGTAATACTAGTCATAATACTGAGAATGTTGAACAAGGTTATACTAAAGTTAGTGTTAGTAGTAGTACAAGTAGTAGTAGTACAAGTAGTAATAGTCATAATGATGTAGTTGATAATCCTAATAGTAGTATTCAGGAATTAAGTAATAGTCAAGAAGAAGCTTTATTGAATACAATTAGTTTTCCACAAAATAATAATCCTCAATCAAATACATTTCTTTTCCTAACATCTCCTCATCATCAACAACATTTAGGATCAGGAGAAGTATTGTATACTAGTCAGCAGCATGAAACAGTAGATAGTAGTACAAGTAGTAATAGTCAAGCTTATCCTAATAATATACAAATGCAAAATCACTTAGTACAGCATGTTCTTACACCATTAGTTTTACCAGCTCAACCAGAAATAGCACCATTTATGTTTCACTTACCACCAGGTTTATTGGACAATACACAACTTAATTTGCAACAACAGTATGGAACACCAAACAATAATAACAATGCTGCTGCTCCAACTGGACAGGAGCAGCAACAACAACAACCTCAAAATTCATATGGGACACCCGACCAACAACAACAATCACAACAGTATTCTGCACCTTCTAGCCCTTCCGGTCCTTCTAGTAGTAGTAGTGGTAGTGGTAGTAGTAATTTAGATAGTAGTAGTAATAGTCTTGGTAGTCAATTACAACAATTAAACATTGGTTCCTTTGACAATCCTACTCCTTCCATAGAAATTTCCTCTAGTTATTCTGGGCCTGATACAAATACTTACTCAGCCCCAGGTGCACAACAACAACAACAACAACCACCACAACCACAGACACAATACCAATTTGTTCCTGTTGTCAATAATATTGGTGGATACAATCAAAATCAAGGTATTACTCATACTACAGACAATCTATGATAATATACTTTACTCTCTTTTATTAACAACAATATTATATTATTATATACTTTTTACGTACTGAATATAATAATAATAATATTATTATAATATATTATGACCATTATAATTATTATTATTATTCTTACCAACAAAAAAAATACTATACTCGTACAAGTATCTATATATCTTTCTCTACATAGACCCTCGTAGTTATTATATAGTGTAGTTCTTTTATCATAGTATAGTAGTAATGATAAAAATATTTGACCATTTTTTATCATTATTATTACTTTTTTTTACTCTCATATATGTACTCTCTCTCTCTCTCAATAGACTTTTTCTTTTTTCTTTGAATACTTTTATACCCTATGTATTACGTGTATCGTACGTTATACTTAAAAACTCTAAACTAATAACAACAATACAAAATGACATTACAGATACTCGAGCATTCAAGCCTACTACCAGTACACATATTAATCCTAATAGTCAATATAGTCATTTGGGTCCAGAACCACAAGCAACAACCATTCATCAACACCTTACTAACAGTCCGCTTTCTGCTACATTGCCTACTATTACTAACAACAATCGTTTTAATAATAATAACAATCAACCTTTATCATCTTATACTAGTTCTAGTCAAAATAATAATCATCATAATAATAATAATAATCAATATAATAGTAATAGTTATAACAATAAGAATCATAATGGTCAAAGTATGTATCAACCTGCCTTTCCTACAACTGCACCTTCTAACACTATGAATGTTAATAATAATAATAATCATGTAAATGTAAATGTAAAAAATCACAATGCCAATTTAAACATTGCACCACAATCACAATCACCCGTGGTAGGTGGTAGTGGTTTTGGAATTACTTCAGGGCAAACTACCGGAAGTACTTCTTCTTCGACCTCCGTCAATTACGGGACACCTGACGGTGGTCAGGTTGGACAGTCTTCTGCTATACCTGATAGTTTCAAAGTCTATGAAACTTTGCTTGGACGAGGACGAGAACAAAAATCTCAACAACAACAACCAGCTACCGGACCAAATTCTCAGTCTGGGTATTCTCCCTCTGCTCCTTCCTCTCCTTCTCAATCCTCTGGTTATTCTTTTCAATTCCAACCAGCTCAATTAACACATACTCAGTCTTATGAACAAGCTCCTTCTCAACAACAACAACCACAACAAGGTGGGTATAATACTATTGACAGTAATCAAATTGATCAATCCCAACAACAACAACCACAACAAGGATATCAACAACAACAACAACAGTCATATGAACAACCTCAACAACAACAACAACAACAAGGATATCAACAGTCATATGAACAACCTCAACAACAACAACAAGGATATCAACAACAACCAACTGGTCCAGCTCAACCACAACAAGGATATCAGCAACAACAACAACAACAACCAACTGGCCCAGCTCAACAACAATCAAATGGAAATTTTGGATTACCGGCTTCAAACGGAAATCTTATGATTCAATCTGTTCCAAATACACATTATAGTTTAATTATTCAAAAACCTGATGGTTCAACATATGAACAAGATCAATCCTTTGTTCAAGAACAATCCTCTTCAACTGGACCTTCACAATCTTATTCTGATGGTGGCTATCAACAGCAACAACAAGGTGGATTTAGTCAACCACAAGTTCAAGATATTCAACCATCATATTCTTCACCTTTAATTACTGGAAATGGTATTCAACAACAACAAGATCAAAATCAAGGATCAACAGGACCATCAGGACCAACTGGAGGTTATCAGCAACAACAACAACAACAATCTCAACCACAAGGAGCTTTACCCACTTTCCCAGGAGGTTGTTGTTCAAGTTTACCAACTATTCCTCAACCAATACCAAATTTCCAATCTTCAGTTGCACCTACTGCTCCTTCCGGTCCTAGTGGCATCACAGGATCAAGTAGTAGTGATGATAACAATTCCGGTACAGATAGTACTGGACAGACTGAGTATGCTGCCCCTACATTATCAACTTCCTTTTCTCAATCCTCACAAAACCCTGGACAAACACAATACGGACAACCACAACCTACATCAGGCAAGTATCATACCGATCCCTTGAAGAGTTATTATGCTAGAGACAGTCATAATAATTCCAATCCTATTCCTCGTCCTGAATCATTAGCAAAATTACTATCCCAAAATGTCCCTACTTCTTCTGCCTCTTCAACTAGTATCACAACTACTTCTTTTATTCCTACTTCTCCTTATCCTCCTACTACTACTACTATTATTACAACGACAACGACAAATTTGAATAACAGTAATAATACTTTTACTACTACTATTAGTAATAGTACTAATAATAAAACAGAAAATAATAAATCCTCAAATCTATCATCTATTCCTCATAATGCACTTTCAAGTTCTAGTCTTCATCTTCCACTATCAAGTGAAGGACCAGTTAATATTACTTTCCCTATGAAAGTAATTTCTTATAATTCTACTCATGATTTTATTACTGTTGATATTAATTCTTTATCACCAGAATTTCTCAAACAGGCTAAACCACTTCCATTATCTGCATTAGATTTTAATTCATATCATGCAACTAGGATCAGTACAACTAAAAAACCAAGTTTAACTGAGGGTAAATCTACTAGCTATACTAAAGATAGTACAGGAACAACTACAATTGAATCAGAAGGAACCACAAGTAGTACGGCAACGACAACTAGCAAACCTAATTATACAAATAATATTCAGAATAATAATGATAACAAAAATTATCAATATAATAATAATAACAACAACAACAATAATTTCAAATCAAAAGTTCCACGTAAGTCTCCTTCATCAGCAACCACTTCTATCTATCGAGGTCACATTAGACATCCAAATCATAATTATGACAATGTGAATCATCCTAATTCATATGATAAGATTGAAGTGTATCGTAAAAATAATTTACGAAAGAGTACAACAACAGCAGCAACCCCTGCTGCTACTTCTACAACAACTTCTGCTCCTAAACGATATGCATCTTCAATTGGAACAATGGGTGTAAAGATTCAAACTCATTCAGAATTTTCAGATGGTCATCAACGTCATCAATATAATCGTCAAAATACCCATCTTCATCATGGTCATCAACATAGACATTCACACCAACGTCAACAGAGACCTGCAGCTTTCACTCACAATCATGCTAGTTCTTATGAACGATATCAAAATGCCAATACTAATGACCCAATCCCTGACGCAGAAATAGAGGACTATAGTGACAGCGACAACCATAACAAGAATAATAATAATAATCCCAAAGATTTTCAAACACTATCCCCATCCATTCATATTGTCACACCAAGAATTAAAATGGATGAGCAGAAAAAAATGCATAGTACAAAAGTTCATTTACACCACAATCATTTGGATGATGCTGATGCTGATGATGTGGATCAACAGGATCACACTATCACTACCCACAATAAGAATAATAATAATAATAATGACAATAATGAAGATGACCATGATCAATATGAGCGGACAACAGTTTCTCCAATTCGTAATTTTCTTGAATTACCCCCATGGCTTCAAACAAAAAGTCGTATCCAAAATCCAAAAGCTCAAAATATGCATCGTGCATGGGGAAATTTCCCTGCATTAGAACATCTCTATTTGACTACGACGACAACAACAACAACTCCCATTCCCTATATTGAAGAAGAAATTCCTCAAGATCAATACCCTGATGATACTGATGAAAATATCGATGATATAGAACCAGAATTATTATTAGAACCATCATCAACTGCATTAGAACCATCAGCATCAACTGTATCAACAACAATGTCTTTCCAAGATTATCTTACACTTCCACCCATTCCAAAACAAAAACGAATTCCAACTCGAGCCCCACTTACAACCGTCTCAACAAATCCAATCCTTGATCAAATTGTTCGATTTCCCACACAACAAACAAATAGCAATAACAATAATTATAATGATAATATCAACAGCAATAATAGAAATATCAACAATATAAATGAGGATAATAATTATGATGATAATATTAACAACAACAACAGCAATAATAGAAATATCCACAATATAAATGATAATGATAATAGTAATAGAAATACCAAAAAGAGGAATACTCATGATTATGACAATACAAATGATAGTAATATTGATGATAGTTATACCAGTGGTTCAGAAACAGTTGTTGTATCAACTTCAACTCAAAGAATGAGTAGAACAAGTAGTAGAAGTTCCAGTAATGATAAGACCCCACTAAAAAACCATAAAAATAATAGCAATGAATCAGTAGTTATAATTAGTCCAGAATATAGTTATCAAAGTCATTATGGAAGTACAGAAACATTAAAGAACAATACAATTAGTAATAATAATTCCAGAAATAGTAGTAGTAGTAGTAATCACACAGTATATCCTAGTAGTTCAAAATGAGAAATTTTCTTCTTCCACTTCTCAATTTTCCAGTTTTACCTGTATGTATAATTCCTTTAAAACTGAAAACCCTTTTCAACAAGTGTCACCTTAATGTACAACACAGAGCTAAAAAAAATTATAGAAAACTATTTTGAACTTTTTGTTTTACTTCATACCTTTAAAATAGTATACATATGTACGCAAAGTATATGTACTCAATTATTACAAAATGAACCAAAAGTTTTGTAAGTCCAAACTGTTTTTCAATACAAAAAAAAACACAAAAAAAACGCTCGAAAAGACTATGACTGCCTAAATTGTGTACATACAGTTACAACAAAGTGATAAAAACTATACTGTTATTACAAAGTTGACTCTATTATTTGACAAAGAAAACACACGATATATACAAGCGACTGGCTTCACTTGCACAGTAAACAGTAACAATAATATACTATATATATACAAAACAAAACCCGAACCGAACCGGAACTGAAAAATACAAAACTGAACAACAGAAAGCACAACAAACTGTTTTTTCATGTTTGCATGTGTAGCCTTTTTTGGGGATCTCATTGTTGTTTTTAGAATAATATTTTATGCATTTATTTTAGTTTTTCTATAGTGTTGTGTCGTGTACTACTTTAGACTGTATAAGAAATGTGTGTTTATGCATTCAGCACACATTCAATTACACACAGTATGTATTGCTGCTGTTTTTGCTTTGTTTACTTTTTTGTTTACTTGTTTGTTATGTACTTGTTTTAATTTTAGAATTTAGATTACAATAATTTTTAAGTATTTTGTGTGTGTTCTGACATTATTATATGTTGTGATGTGATGCGTGTTACTTAATTAATTATCTTAAAATATCTATAATATAATTTTGAGTGTGGTGAAACAAATTACCGTGATTTGTTTGATTTAAATACATATATAATGCTTCTCTCCGTACCTTGTTTCGTCGTGCTATTTTTGTTATGTTTTTATATAGAGTTGTTTAAAAACCAAAAAATTAACCTATATTATATAACTGCTTTGTGTGCTTTAAAATGTGACAAATAATCAAAATAGAAAGAAAGAAAGAGCTTTCACCATGTACTATTTTTTTTTTTTGAATTAATGTGTTTGAAACCAAAACCTTTTCTATTTCTAGGCACATTATTATCTTTAATGTCGCTAATGGAAAATAGTCCATTCAGATCTGTCATGAGTCTATTTTTGCGCAGCATGAGACTTGGCAGTTTGGGAGCTTTCATAGAAAATCGTGTCTCTAATGTCCAACTTAGTGCTTCTCCTACGACTTTCTCTCCTCCTACTACTTCTGCTACTACAACTTCAACTACTTTGAATATTGACACTGGAGCTGACAAAAATAGTGAAAGCACTGAAAGCAATTCCTATCTTTCAACTCCATCACCGTCACCTCGTACAATTCGTATTAAATGAAGATTTGTGCTTTTTGAACTAACACTTTACGCCAACTACTAAAACTAACACCCATATCCTGAATTCGATCTTTTGGCACAACAACACTAACACTTGCAACTTACTAACCTGTACTCTGTCATCATTCGTACACAAAATTAGCACCGCACAAAAAACATTAACCATGTAGAAGTAAAGAAAGGATTTGAACAATGATATAATATTTATACACATGCCTATTTATACATACATGTACAGTTTTTGTTATTTTTATTTTGTTAATTAATTGATTAGTACATATGATGTAGTTTTTCTACATATTTTTTGTTGATATTATACATGTATGTAAAAAATGTGTGTGTGTATATATTTATAAGTAGTTGTTCATAATCTTAGACTTGCTTCTACTTTAGAGGTAAGACAACTAATCAACTAACAGATTTTATTTGCATGCTGACCAAAAGTTTTATGAACAAACTACAAAAAGTTTACCACTTTCCCAGAACTCAAGTTGGTCCCTTTATTTATTTTACTCATTTTATTTTATTTTGTACTATAATTTTGTAAGTATATACAAGGTATTTCTCAAATCCATTTCAACATAAGATGTATGCATATTTACTGTGTATACACACGAGGGAATTTAGAGTAAAATTTTTGGTTTTCATTGCTGATCCGTAAAAAATACAATTTTCATTCCGTATTTTTAATTATTGCTGAGCTAAACTAACACTACATATAATATTATTTACCTTTGCACTATGCGCATTATACACTATTATAGTTATTATTGATGAAATTTTCGTGTAAGCCACTAACAAAACTATACTTGCTTTGAATGAATTTTATGCCACTATTTCACTAATTTTTATGCACTATGCTGAGCCAAAAATCAATATAAAATAATGCGTGTGTGATATATTATGTTATTGTTAGTCTACACAGTCTATATTTTGAAAAAATAACAATTCTAGTCAATTTAATCATTAGAATTTAGAATATGATGGCTGATGTTCGTTTTTCGTTTTTGAAATCAGCATATATTATATATAACCGTACAGTATTCAAAATATAGCTTTTTATTAAGCTCATGTCGTGTTTTAAATGTACACAGTATTTGTTTGTGTATTTTGAGTAACTATATTTTTTAGTTTTTTGTTTTGGAAAAAATAATATTGGTTTGAATTTTTTAATTTATTTAGTTTTGGTAGTTTTGTTGTTTGAAATGACCAACAATTATTAATTTTATGAAAAATTTGCAACTAATACTAATGTGTGAATGTTTTGAGTTTTTCAGTACTTTTTGTTTGTGGAATTTATATATTATGCTCATCGCATATTCAATTATCAGATTTATTATAATGATTAATTATTGCAGTATATTTTTTTAATCAAGGAATTATTTAATTTCAATGAATTCCCCATTCTCCAAAAACTAAAAGAAAAATTAAGTGGCTACATTTTTATTGTCATTCAAATGTATCCAAAACGAAAGGAACACGGTGATGAAAAGAAAAACGTTTCAAAAATGAAAGCGAACTGATTATACATCATAATTCTTTGTGTGGTATATTATATGCACACAAGGAAACGTTAGGGAAAGCAGGGAACTTCTAATGTTATATGCTCTATGCATAATACATGTTACATATTTACTCGAATTTCTGTGTACATTCAAGAATCTGTCCAAAATGATGATTATTATATATAGTGTTTTTGTAGGGTGTTGTAATTATGTTACGATATGATATGAAGTTCAATGTCTAATGTATTTTATTTTTCTCAAATATTTCAGGATACTCGTCGTAGATAAAGACAAAATACTACTATAGATATATATATCATCTCTACCCAAAAACAATTCTGTCAACGACTTTTTCAGAACGATTGTATACAAGAACTTTGCAGCGAAACCCACCAAACCTGAATCGGAAAAATTACGAAGAAATGGAAAATCCAGAGAAAAAAAATTAAAATCAAAAACGAAATCAAAGAACAAAAAAAATTGAAGCTTTAAAAATTGAGATGTGGTGTACGCCACAATTCATGTCAATTTAATATATTTTGATGTATAGTATATTATATTTTTGTACATATATATAGATTTATTTTTACATCATGCATCATCATAGTAAATAATATATTTACCTATATAGTATTTTTATTGTCATCAGTATCTACAAAGTTCTGCAATGAGAAAGAGTATGTAAGACAGAGAGTTACGTTTGTGCCGTATATTATTAATGTTAATCTTTTTTTACATGTAGTAGAAGAAATACAAGACAGAGTATTAGGAAGGAGAAGAACATGTTTTTTGTTTTAAAGTATATAATATTATGTATTTGTATACATTATACATGATGTCGTGTGATTTGCAAGCAGTAAGAAAGAAAGTTTCTTCTAAAAAACTTGTAGTTGAGATAAAAAGGACGAACGCAAATCACACAAGTATACAACCAGCAGAGCGTTTGTATACTGTATTTTGTATGTCATGTATAATTTTAGTGTTGATTATTTTGTATGTTTGTGTTGTCGAGTTTTATTATAGTATAATATTATATAATATATATATATTTTTGAGTTGACTGTTGACAGTTATAAAAGTGGCTTATGATTGTTTAGTGATTACGATGTATGTTTATTTTATTTTGATAGTACTTTTGGCTAGACATTTTTTAGCATGTTTTTGTGCTTTACAGAAAAGAAACTGGAAATGATAAAAAAAATAAGGATCAAAGAGTAATCTATTTTTGATGTAATAATTGATAATATTGTTATATATTATATTGTACATATACTACCACTCAAAAAAATATGCAGTCACATTCGTACACAAAAAAAGAGAGAGATATTTTGTTATACATTACATATTTTTGTACTTTTTTATATCATATGAAGCCACACACTACATATGCTACTATATACATATATATCTTTAAATAAAAAAACATACCTAATAATTGCTCACAACAATCGAAATATAAAATGTGTATACTTACTTAAAGGCTTTAATGTTTTGTTGTTATTCTATAATATATTATATTATTATATCTTTTAGTTATATTCTTTAGTATACTATACATAATATATACTTACTTGACTAAAATGTCACCACTTGTTTTATTTTATAAAGCTAAACTATACTTACTTTTCCAACTATACAACTTCAATCTTCTATAAAACTGTGTTCTGATCGAAAAATCGACTTTATATTTACGTTACAGTGCCTTCAAAATACTTACCTGTATCTATTATATATATTTTATGTCTCATTTCCTTTTCCCGAGTTATACAAAATCCTGTCCATGTGTACACATAAATACAACAAAAAAAATCTCATGATCATCACTGGAAACAATGCACTACTGTAATATAAAATATTATGTATATAGATAGATAGAGAACATATTTGATATAAGTATATACATATGAATGTAAACATTGTATTTTTGTACGTGCAATATATATTTTTTTTGGGGTACTGCAAGATATTTTCCTCTAAAATTTTAATTTTATTTTGTATACAGTCGGGTTTTTTAGTCAATTCAAATATCAAATTGTAATAATATTAGAGCACATTAACTTATATATTTGTATGATATATGCACATTTTGAACTATATGTAAACTAAAAAAAATTGGTTTTGAATCTTTAAATATACATACATACATAGTATTTGTATATATATATTGGGTGTAAGGAGAATTTCATCCACAGTGTAAGTATGTACATAGAATTTGTCTAAATTTAATAATACATTATAACTTATAACATAAAATATAATACAGTGTACCCGTATAAGGAATTTTTCAAAAGTTAGTTTAGTTTGAATAAAACTAAACCTTCAACTTTATGCAGACAACAGAAAACAGATAGCATCAAATGGCAGGTAAAGAGGAAGGTTTTGCATTACGTTGCAAAAAATGATGAATATCTATATATATATAACTTATACATGTATATCTACCTTCAATGAAATGTATGTGCAAAATATTTTTTGAGATTTTATACATATTTATATACACCATGTAAATTGTGTAAGCAGTGATGTGTATGGACAAAGGAAATGGTCGTAATAACAAATATTACTAAAACTTGTGCATTTTTTTTAACTACTTTAACTTCCAGAACTAATCCTCAATAATGAAACATAACACATATACAACTATATGCTGTTTTACTTAAGTTAATGCATTTCTTAATAATGTTGTGACAGTGAGGCTATATTTTTACTTTGTTTTCAAAAGGATGTCAACCCCATATGTGTTGTAAAATGATGGATTCATTTGAATAAAAATGAATGTACACTCTAAAATGGAAACTATTTTAATGACTGAAAAAGCTTTTATTTTTACCGAAAATGGAGCATTAAATATAAATAATCATATTACATGTAAATATAGTACACCATATCACTATGATTTAAGTTGTTTGCATTTGTCTCATGTCTCACGTACACGGCGTACGGCATATCTTTTATTGTCCAATGTATACAATGTATAATGTATGCATATTTACAAAAGTATCAGTTATCACAGTAGTTTTTACCAGAAATATTATGAATTATGAATCATACTCTGCACACAATGTACCTTCTCAGAATACTATGTCTATGTTCATAGCATAATATATGTATAATATGTGTTTTACTTCATGTAGTACTTTATACACATTATTCAGATTAACTTATTCTAATTTTATAGAGAGGTAACTATATACAAGGAAAAGGAGAAAGCTCCATTTTAGATGCACGTATAATATTTACAGAGGGTAAAGAGCTGCGGTATATCCTAAAAACACAGCCTGAAAGGGTCACTATTAGCCTTGAAACCCAATTTTGGATATTTTTACCCTCAGCATTTTCAACTTTTAAACTCCGACTGTGAAGGTATGAGAAAAGCTAGTGGTGTATTTTAGCGTTTTTACTATTTTTGGAAATACTGTCGTTTTGTGGTGTTTTATTCATTATATTTCGTCTCTGGTCCTGTAAAAATATTCATACTTTATACACATACTAACACAATTAAATTGCTCGGATTTTTTCTGGCTCTGTTTTCTATCAAGAGAAATTTTGGTAAGTATAAATAGACTAATGTAGTAAGTCGTCAGTTTTTATAAACTCGCGTAATTTTTAACCGAGAAAGCAAATACAAAGTTTGAAATAGACAAAAAATGGTTAAGATTTTAGATTTTATTAGTTTCTGTACGTGTGTACCGTTTTTTTATTTGTACATACACGTACAATGTACGTCGTACGTACATATTTCAGTACTTATATAATACAGACAGATTCAAATATTTATTTGAAATCAAATTTTTATGATTATTATTGACATGAATTTCGCCCATTTTAACTGATTTCAAATATCTGTCAAATAATTTAAAAGTACTAGTTTTCATTGCAAAGTTTGAGTATTAGGTATACATGACATGTATAGTGTACAGTGTAAACTATAATGTGTGAATTTAGTTACTTATGAGCGTGCGTGTTACACATTATCAATAATTAAGGTGTAGTTTTGAGTAAACTGTGTATACCTGCATGAAATTAAAACTACTTTTGTACTTTTCCTCAATCACAACTAACAACTAAGGACTAAGACCAAAGGTTTCATAAAAGTCAGTAAAATTGTCGGTGTATAAAAAATTAATATTATGTCCTTTTTTTATTTGTATATTCATCTAGAGATTGATTTGGAGTTCAAACATCATATAACTAAAAAAATGTCGCCTCCCTCAGAAACTGACAAGTATGGCCAGAGTGTGTATCATTCAACTGCATTTGCTAGTTCAAGTACTTGGTCTGCGGATAACTTTGAGGAGAGTATGAAAATGCAAGGTCAGATGTTTCAAAGCATCTCACTCGGGAATCAACGGCTACTATATGACTCTGTAGCTGATCTCAAGCTTGGATTAATAATTAGTCATGGAGAGTTGAGTGGAAAAGTGGATAATTTGACATTGGGTCAGAATAGAGTTGAGAGTACTTTGAGTGAACACAAAACCATCCTATTGACTCTACAGGAAAACATTACAGATCTTCGAATGGATTTATTGCATGGAATAACGGCTCAAGAGTAAGATTATGAATTAGGATAGTATTATGTTTTTATCTTTTATTTACATACATTCTTGGCGGTTTGAAGCACTGTTTGTTTAGAAATAAATTGAGACGATTTTTATGACTTCATTTTAGACCACAACAACAACAGCAACAAGGAGGAGGAAATCAGGGTCTACAACAAGACGAGATTGTTTCACCTCCTGGATTTTCAAGTCCAATTGCAGTGCCCATTGGTAGTCAATTGCCAGCTTGTTTCATAACCCAACCAACAGCTGATCAAGAAGGCATCCAGACTGGATCCATTTCTGAAGGTCAATGTCCTCCTACTACAACTACTGCTGCTGCTGCTGCCGATACAATTAATCCTACTGAAACTACTACTACAACAACTATTACTCTTATGACCCCTCCAGAAGTTATCATCGGTCAACCATTGACTTCATCTCCTGATCAGGAGATGTTAGATGTTAGTACTAATCAAGCAGAAGTCACCAATGATCAAGTAGAAGTGACCACTAATCAAGTAGAAGTCTCCATCAATCAAGTAGACGACACCACTCATCAACCTCATTCTAATAATGAATCAGCTCCTAGTCAAGAAGGAAACGGAGGACAAGCAGAAATTAATCAACCGACTACTTTGCCAACTCCAAATTCTGTACCTGCTCCTGCTATTCCACAATCAGCTCAGCAAAGTACATCAGAAATTGGACAGATCGTCATTGACTCTATCGTTGTAATGGATGATTGCTGTGGAGGAGAAATATCAGTCCCTATAAAATATACACGCGGACGTACTCGCAGTAAGTAGATTTATAAACACAATTTAATTTTTGGTTTTGTGATGTGTCATGTGTATGTTGTGTACATGTATAATTCTAATGTCTAATGACGGGAATAAGTAGTTTACATCATTTTTACTCAGTCACTTAAAATTTAAAATTAATTATAGTAAATTACGATATGTAATATGTAACACAACAAAATACACATGTAGATGTAAGTAAATCGTCATGTTAAATGATAAAAACTATTGAAGTTTTCAGTCTCAACTTTTGAGCCGAATTTTTTGGGTTTCCAAAAGAAATCCCAATCCGATTTAGCAGGAAATTTTGGTCCAGGAACTAATGAGTTTTTATGTTTTATTTTTTCTTTTAGCAATGGATTCCTACGAGTGTTATTTTTGCAAAAAATCCTATAGTTCAAGTTACTATTCGATCCACATCAAGAATGTTTGTATGCGCAAACAGAATTGTCTTTTGTGTAAAGCTCCTCCACGTGCAAAGTCATCAAAAAGTAAAAAAAGAGGTAGGCACTGATCGGGTTTCCAGTCTCCATCGCAATGACAAGTATTGGCTCTTGGACTTTAGAATCTTGACTATTGACGTTTGTAGTCTGTACATAAAAGTTTAACATAACACTCTTTCAATTTTATAACTTTTAGATGTTTATTTATTTATTTATCATTTATCAGAACTAATATATTGTACAGTACATAAAACAGAACCATATAAATATAATATATTGCTCATTCTACTTTATTTATATTATGTTCTATATATATTATTAGTTATATGATATTACAAGCTCTGTACAGCTCAACGCCCTTTTATTTGTGATCTTGTTGGTTATTGTTTTAATGGAGTTTAATTGGATTTATTACTTTCATTTAACTATATTTTTTATAACTTATAATCACTTTATGTTATGCTTCAGACAAACACCGTCGTTTATTTTTTAGAACCTATATATATGATATTATTTTATTTTTTAAATAGTCTAAAGTCATTTATTTAAAACTATAGAAAACAAACTAGGAAAAAAATAAACAATAAAGTACAACACCTTGTACAATCATTATATCAATCTTCAAACCTTTGAGTGTGTGTAATCATTTTTTTCAGTAATAGTAGGTACGTAGTATGCTGTAGGTTAAAGTGTTTTCTTAGTTTTGCATTATTTTGATGTTTCATGTTAATTTGCATGATAAAGAAAAACGTTGATTTTGCATTCGCTAGTTCTTATGTACAGCAATATCTATTACACAGTCATAATTCATATAATTTCCTTTGTTCTGATTATCAGTTTAAAATGGACCAGCAAACTACAGAAGTGAAAATATATAGAGTATAAAATATTATACACTATATACATTTTTAAGTAAAATAATCTTGAAGGAAAAAACCAAAACAATGTTTTAAATCCCTTTTCTTTCCTCTCATCAGAATATGGTTTTTGTATAGATAGGATTATATTTTACTTTCCGTGAATCAGAGTATTTTTACAATAGCCTTATATTCAGTCAAAAGTTATAAGCTATAGTTATACTGTAGCAAGTATAGCAGCCTCAGGTGTCATCCTAAAACTCAAAACCTCTGTCTACGTTTCCAAGTACTTCACCATTTACATAATCTACTTGTGACTGTGTTGTTCTGTGTTCTGTGCTACTCTTTTTCTCTTTTCAACTTCAACTTTAACTGTTATTCTAATTAGTTTTAATTAAGTTTGAACGGATTAACTTATTTTGTGAACTATATTTTTAATTGTGCATTGAAGTGAAAAGTATAGTTCTACACTAGTTGACTATAGACAGTGGAAAAATGTCTCTTTTACCCAATTTCCCTGGAATTCAACACTTGAATCTCGGTGAAAATCCAAATGTAAATGATCCCCTCGTCATCACTTCTAATCATCCATTATCCAGATCTGATCTTCCACCTTCTTGTGACAGTTTCAGTCTTAGAATGCAACAACAGAATCTACAGTTTGAAAAGTTACAAGAAGAAGCCAAAATGCAGTTGTTACGAAAAATTCATGATACTCAAATCACGAATGATTTTCATTTAAACTCAAGACTAGGAGATTTACAGCACGGACAAAGTAGAACAGAGTGTCAGATTGTGGAGTTGAGACAAGAAGTGACAGAAATCAAAATGGGGATGCAGACATTGCTCAATAAGTAAGAAAATTATTTACAATTTACAAATGTTTTATACATTACCTCTCTATATATACGTTTTTAAATATTGAATTCTGACTACACACTTTAGAATGTAGAATTTTCCTACGCATTATTCAGTAATTTGATGAGAAATGATTAGTACATGCTATAAAATGTAATGTATACAGTATACACGTTGTTTATTTGTTCTGCTTTTTTTCCATGTACATTTTTAGGCAAATAACTCAATCACCTGTCTCATCACCCAGGTCCGAATGTGATTCACCTCCTCATAAACCCGGTGGAACGACTACTGTCCATTGTGAAGTGACGACAGAATGCTGTAATACTAAAGTTACTATTCCACTTGACTACATACCTGGTCGAGCTAGATGTAAGTGGTTTATATTTTTTACAAAAACAGATAACGATTCTGATTGTAATTTAATTCCAGCATAATGTGCCATATGCAAATTCTTGTATTTAATATTTAGTATTTACACACGATTAAATATGTGTATCTGATCATATTTTTTTTCTATTGTACATATATATATTTTCATTTTACACAGATGAGGATAAGTATCTCTGCTCAATTTGTAAAAAGTCCTTGGGAAAAAACTACTATCAGAAACATGTGCAAGCTGTATGCCTCCGTAAAAGAGGATGTCCTAATTGCCAATCTTAAAAATCTATCAACCATATGTGATTGTCATTTCAAAAAAATAGCACAAAATATATATATTTTATATTCTATACAAATAATTATTGTTAATGTACATACATTTAAAACATAAAATACATTTTATGAGGTGCTATGAAACTTAACCAAATTCTTAATGTAAAAAAGTCAACAGTTTTCAGTCATCTGCATCTCTACGTAAAATAAACATTACTGTATAAAAATTTAAATTAAAAATCACTTAAAGTAAAAAATATATAAAATGATGTTAAAGTTTTAAATTTTATAATGCATGTATATAAATAGAAAACATGCGTGTACATAATATCCCCGTTTTATAACTGAAAAAATGACATTCAATAAAATATTTATTCCTACACACAAAAGAGAGCGTTTAAAAAAAATAATCCTTTCAATTTATTTTCTCTTTATAGCTTTATATGAGCTTGATACTTGTATACATATTCGCTCATTTAATTAAAATTTAAAATGGGAGATTTTATGTAGCGTAATAGACACTACTAATAATTATTCTTAACTATGTATATTTCTTAAGTACATAATACATAATACATCATATGTATATTTGAGACATAAAATCAGATAATGTATCAGGCATATTTTTACACTAAATAAGGTCAAACACAGAACTTGACAAAAAATCTTCATTGACCAGATATTATGTACATTTTAATTTTTGTGGTCAAGAGAATTTTCAAAAAAAAAACAAATTTTTTAACGTCATTAAGATTATGACAGTATCACAATTATCTATTGACAAAAGTTCTTCAGCTAAATTTCTATAATCTAACTAAACATAATAATATATATATATATACATTTTGTACAAAAACTTTTATAATCCGGAGGCCGGATGAGACAAAACTTTCTGTTTTGCTTAAAAACAACATAATATCCAGGTTTATCTAAACGAAAAGGCCATGTTCAACATGTTCAATGTCTTTAACATGAAACATGGCCTTTTCGTTTAGATAAGCTTTGATATGTAACTATTCTTGAAATTGCTAACGTACAGCACAAAGCATAACATATATATAGCTAAAAATATTTATTTACCTATTGAATAAAATCATAACTACTTTAAAAAAATTTCTATTTAACTGAATACATAAAAAAAATTAATGTTATACTTTTTGTGGTCAACATTAGTCTACCTCAGTATATTTTCTATCTATATCCTACATAAAAGCATATCTGTGTATTTCTAATTCCTACATATATACTAAAATATTATAATATTATTTTGTATCACATATTATAATGTGTACATGAAATTTGAATTTTATATTTTTGAGTTTTAAAGTAATTCAAGAAATAAAAAAGACATGACAAAATATTAGTGACAGTCAGAAATATAACTGAAGTTAATTAGCAAAACATCAATAATTAATAATTAGTTTTTGAATGCTATACAAAGTATTTTTGGTTATGCACTTTATAATTTCTATAAACTGCTAAGAAAAAAGAATAAAAAGAGTATTGTGCGTACATTGCACATATTATTATTATTTTAACCATGTATTTTATAATTCGTAAAGTCAAAGGGAAATTTTAGTCCATCATCACTATCCATTGTCGGAGCACCTAACCAAACTCTAATATCACTTTCAGCAATGTTGATATTAGTTTGTAAATTTGAAACACATGGTAAAAATCTATCATCATTTTGAACATGTTTTTCATAAAAATTTACTGTAAATTGTACTTCATCATCAATTAGGTTTTCATCAGTGATCCGAGCGACGCGATGCAACTTTTGAGATATCAATCCCGGACTAAAGCACTGGAGAAGAACAAAGCAGTCGATGGCATTACCAATCTCATTTTTATTCTCATTGTCACTGTCACACTCCTCATCTTCTTCATAATTATCATCACTGGAATCTTCATCTTCTATACTTGGAGGAAAACCATTAACATTTTGGTTGTGGTCGTCGAGTGATTTTACTAGTGGATTAGTCTCATCAACCTCTGGATTTTCACTAAAGTATCCAATCGAGGTATTTTCTTCATCTAGAGAACAGTAACCTGTTTCTTGTTCAGCTCCAGCTAAATACAATAACAAATAATAAAACAATGAAAGTTTTCAGTTTCATTCACGTCAACAAAAATCAAGTAATGTCAAATAATGTCACTACATGTAAATTTTGTATAATATTCCAGTAAGATTGAATTATATTTATATTATATTTTTTCACCTTCAAATTTACTCCTTTGATTTTCAACATGGCGTTTTTCATTCATAGGGAAGTCATAATGATAGAAGGCGGTAGAAGGTGTACTTTCAGAACGGAATGTGTCTTTTGCATCCAAATATTTCAAAAGGCTGAAACTTCTGTCTACACGATCAAAAAATACATCATAATATCATTATTAATTATTAGTCATTAACTATGAATATTCTTGCTGCTTAATATTTTACAGAAGAAACCTGTTAAACGTTTAATTAAGCACTTTGAAGATGAAAAAATGGTAACAATACGTAAAATGCAAAAAATAATTACCTTCTACTATTTTTGGTTGGCTGTTTTCTTGTAAATAAAGTGGATGACATAATATACGATGCTGTTGTAGAACTGTCAGCATGTCAAGTAAATTTTTGGGAGACACTCTCAATTCTTGAAATACTCTATCCAATGCTTGGTCTTCAGTTTTCACAACAAGTTCACTGGACTTCATAATTTAGGTAATCCTTTAAAGTTTAAATTTAACTACTAATCTAATTAATGGATTTACTTTTAGAAATAAAATAGTAATTAATATGAAGTATTAATATTGATTGAACTCTTGTGTTTTGTAGAAATAGAATTGGAAAAGGGAAAATACTAAAAGGAATCTGAAAATTTTGACACAGTAAAAATGGCGAGTAAACTGAGAAAAAATGCTTGTGTTCCCGATGGAAAATCAAACAAGACACTGTGAAGTTGAGAGAGGGAAAAACTGAGAAGAACAAAGGACGAGTGGGCATTGTTTGAATAAATAAAAAAAATGAATAACATGCACGTAATACATCCCTATTCATTACAATATTTTATATTTTACAGGTATATTCACAGGAGTTCAAGTCATATTTTACATGTTATATCCTTTGCATTTTCAGCTCATATTCTCCCTTTGTTGTTTGCTAAAAATACATAAAATACCTTGACGCACCAAACAAGTGAAAAAATGAGCATATTATGCTGATGTACATGTATTCAAATGAGTATTTGAGTTGTAATCTTATATATTAGAATGCACAATGTACGTGATATATGTCTATTACTTATCCATGCCTTTGTTTTTTTCCGTGCATAAAAATATAAGAAATCAAAAAAGTAGTAAAAAGTTAGAAAAGTACACTCAAATGGTTTCTGTAAAAGAGCTAAACTTTAGGAGAGAAGAGTGACTGAATATTAAATTATATAGTACATAGTGCATGTGTGCACTGTGTATTGTGTGTTATTCACGTATTTCATTTGACTGTGATGAAAAATGTACAAGCAAAGCGTTGCTAGGTTACGACTGATGTAAACATGAAATGTTGTATTTGGGATTTGGGGGACTTGTGTACAATGAAAAACATTTCATCATTTGAAACTTTTGACTTTTAAACAAGAAGTATTGATATGGCTAAACGTGTATCTTGAAGAATTTAACTATTTAATCATACAATCGTCAGTAGCTTTTCCAGCTGGTGTTAATAACAAAGGAAACAAAATGCCATTTGATCACGTATCAACGTACTGGTTTGACCATGACATCCGGTTTGATCTTCTGACACGGTTCGTATAACTTCTATTTTTAAATACATGTAAACAGTAAATATTTAGATGCACTGTATATACAGACTTATAAGTTAGAAGAGAACATAGATAATGAGCAGTAAAATTTTGGAGAGACTACTTACACATGTAATATTTACTACATACAGTTATTTAAAACCCTACTGTTCCGGAGAAAAGATAATAGACGTGATGGAACCTATAGAAGATACAAAAGGGAACAATGGAGAACCAGGGAAACTCATAGTGACCAACTTGAGACTCATTTGGCAGTCAAAAAAATTTCCAAAGATAAATCTCTCGATTGGTTACAATCCAATAACACTCATCTCAATCAAAACTGCTACATCAGTAATCTAAAACCTAAAACTGCTAATCTATAATATAAAAGTACATATATTATAGCGATATATTTAAAGTTCCTCTCATACCCAAGTTAATTTTTTTCTCATATCATTTTTTCAGAAATTACGTGGATTAACCGAATCTTTGCACATTTTAGCACGGACAAAACAATCTCGCTATGAATTTATTTTTACCAATTTAGTACAAGAACATAATCGACTTTTCGCTCTCGTCATCGGTGTACACAGGTCAAATTAATAATTATTAGTTTTTTTGAATAAATTCCATAAATAAACTTTCCCTGGATAATAAGCTCTCTGAAAGTGTGTAATATTTGTAAAGTTTGATGTCACAAAATAAAAGTACAATTTGTTGGTTTCTTGATAAATCATAGGAGTTACACTCAATCACGGTTATTCAGAGAAATCAAGATGAGAAGTGCGACTGTAGTCTCAAATAAAAAATTACAGATGCTTCCCCAGGAACAAATTTGTGAGCAAATCAATGGAGTGTGGAACCTTTCAAGTGATCAAGTATGAAAAACAATAATATCTGTAAAGCACAATCAATGAAATACTGATGATACTTATTCATTATGAGAAATACGTCTATTAATTTTTAATTTTAAACTAGGGAAATCTGGGTTCATTTTTCATAACTAATGTGCGAGTAGTGTGGTATGCAGCAAGTAATGAGCTATTCAATGCATCTATCCCTTTCCTTCAAATTGCAGAGGTATTATTTATATAAATGCCAACTTAAACTCAATTTGCTAGGAAATATTGAAAAGCGTATTGCATAATATGGGAAATTGTAATAAAAATAAAAACGGTGTTATTTTATTCCTTAAAACAGATAAAGATCCGTGACTCAAAATTTGGAAAAGCTCTAGTAATTGAGACGGCAGAAACTGGTGGAAGTTATGTCTTAGGATTTCGAATTGATCCAAAGGAGAAACTTTACAGTGTACAGAAAACACTCTTGTCCATTCATGAAACATTTAATCAACATCCAATTTTTGGAGTTGACTTTAATTCAGACTCTATAGAAGCAGAAAGTGATGAGGAGAAACAACAAAGGTTTAATAGTGCTATATTAGAAGAGGAAATAAATGAAATTGAAGACAATCCAGAATTAGCCTCTGATGCTTTTGCTGCATATTTTGCTGACGGGATCGGTGAAAGTGGAGAACATCGTGAAATAATTTACAATCCAGAACTCGGACTTGCTATTGAAAAGCCAAAAGAAGGTTTCACAATCCAAAATTTGTGGGAAGTTATTCCAACATCTTCATAAAATAAATACAAATAAAAATAATCAAGTGACAGGGATCTTAAACTTTCTACACTACATATAAACTATAAGCGCCCATTTCATGTCTATAAATTGTGAAAGAAGTGATTATTTGTACCTTATTATATACTATGTACTAAATAAAAATAATATTTGCATATTATTACAGTGTATGCAAATTTGCGAATAAATAAAACAAACATGTTGAATATTAAATATGCGAAATACATCTTATTTATACATCTTAGTTAGAGCTGTTTTATGGTATAAACAAAATGACAAATAAACTAACAGTAAATGGTACTTAAAATAAATATCATGAGTATAACAAAACCTTGATGTGAGCTGTAACTGAGGAGTTTTTTACTTTTAATTTTGAATGCATTAGTATTTAATGACAACGATTATTCTGCTTGTCATCAACAGACTGTTGACAACAGTACATGAGATTTCGTGTTACAAATGTTATAAACATCACTTAATTAATGTAGAGATGTGTTTATTTATTTGGTGCATATCTACTTTTAAGCTGCAGAATATAATTTATTTCCTCCAGACAAAAGTCTGTTCTGAGGATCAAATGTTTAGTGGACAAAGTCCTGCAAATGTGTTATCCAGTACATTGTACAACACATTTGTAATTTAAAGTTCTTACAATTAGCGCTTGTGTACAAGTAGCGCATAGCATGTAGCCTATATCATATATCATATATCATATATGTCATACACAAAGACGTTAAAAATTAATTGAAGCAATATCATTTTCCATAGCGGTCAAGATTATGAATTATGAAGTCATTTTCTTGCTGACCTGCAAAATAAATACAGCATGGACAAAAGATCTTGAAACAACTGAACAAGTTGTACACAAAGTCTCAGAAACACTTGTAATGAAATTCAAATCGGATTTTCCTATATTTAATGATTAATCCTAAACTTAACAAGCATTATGTATTCGGGATATGGTCTGACTATTTTCTAAACATTTTCCTCCAACGTAGTCCAGTTTAAAATAAAAGCCGATCGTAATATTTGTACTTTGGTTACTTGCTCTTGGTTCGTTGGCTGAATCAAGTTGAATTGTATCTTGCTGCTAGCACAGGGGAAAAAATACCGTTTTCAAAATGACTACTTTTCGGTCATCCATGTTCCTCTTGGTCACACTTTTATTCGCTGTGAACTTCAATAAAATACGTAAGTATAATTTATAAATACCAGAATAATTTGATAACCGTTTCCCCTGAAGTCTGAAATGATTCAGGATTTAGTACAAAGTACAAGTAAGCTCATATTTGATTTCAAAATTTTACAGATGCCAGTGCAATTGAAGGTAACGAACTTGAAAAAGCGGTTGAAGTTGTTGCTGCCGAAGAGACGACCGCAAGTCCTCCATCTGCATCTCTTACACCCAGTGAAAGAGTTGCCAATCGTCAAAGAGTAATTAATCATATTTTCCGGGATGGTGAATATGACAAGAGAAATTATCCAAGCAATGGAACACTATCCCTTGGAATTTCCTTGAACAGATTCAGTGTTGATGAAAAAAGAAATGCAGTTGAAGCTGATATATGGCTCAGGGCAATGTGGAAAGATACACGGATAACATGGAGTCCTGAAGAGTATGGTGGTGAAAATGCAATTCGATTTCCCTCCAGCGAAGTTTGGAAACCAGACATTACCCTTTACAATACGTAAGTTTTTACAAAAATTTCAAATATCATATATGATGGAAAATAATTGATGAAAAGTGAAATAAATTACAAGTTGGATTTCTATAAATTAATTAGTATGATCTTTTTTTAATTAAAAATACAGAGCCCAAGGAGATGAACTTATGCGTTGTTATGAAACAAATACTATCCTTTATCCTACTGGACAGGTTCTCTGGGTTCCATCGTGTCATGTCAAAGCAAATTGTAAATTGACCTTAGATCAACATCCTTTTGCAGACCAAACTTGTACGCTCCGATTGGGAAGTTGGACTTTTGATGGATATACTCAGGATGTCCAATTCTTCAAAAATGTATGAAATTTGAACTTATCTGATTAAAATGTTTGTACATTCTAGATTCTAGTCATATTCTATTTTTCATTTGGTATCAGTACAAAGCACATACAAGCAAAGCACTAATTCTTTTAAATGTTTCTTTTCCATGTCTCCAATGAAAAGGAAACCAAAGCTGACATGAGTTACTTCAGTGACCTTTCTGACTGGGAAGTTACGGGAAATGTAGCAAAAAGGACAGAAAAGTTTTACGATTGTTGCAGTGAACCTTACATAACACTTGATTTTGATATTACTTTCCATAGGAAAAGTATCCATCCAAGAACGAGCTGCCCGGCGTAGATAATAGACTACAAAATGTAAACAGTTACCTTTCATGTCTCGATTATATATATATGTATATGTATACAATATTAAATGCTGAATATCCATTTAATATTCAAAAAGGAAACTACTCGTGATATTATGTTATGTGTACACAAGATCACCTATTGATATCCATGTTTGTATGTGTGACTTCAATTTCTATGTAAACAGTAAACAGATAACAGACACATCATGTTTATTTATTAGCATTTAGCATGCATAACACATCCCGCCAATAAAATATCTTAGATCATACTAGTAAGTGGTCTGAGTTGATAGTTGGAAAAAGAGATCTCTTCATTATATCAAGAATCAAAAATCAAAAATCAAGTCCAAAACAAATGGAAGAAAGTTTCCATCATTTTTGTTGATGTGTGTACAGTTAAATGTACAACACGTTACATGTTTTGTCGACTTCATCAAAAATACATAACACATATAATATACATTATACATGTTATAGTATCATCAGACAATATCCACGTGTATGGAAAATACATGATATTATGTGTGCATAGCTTAATTGCATTACGTTAAAGTATAGTTTCATCTTGTTTGTTGTTTGTAGTTTGTACGTGAGCATTGAGCATTGAGCATAATACATAGATAAATAATAAACAATACTAAATACTAACTACATGCTGCACATTACATTAGCAGAAAGTAAACTCTAAACTGTATATATATGATATATGCACAATGGTATAGCAATAAGGCAATAGGAAACAGAAAGAGGATGGTTGAAAGCAATAATACAGAATAGAATGTAGAATATAAGCAAACAACATACATATGTATAATATGTATAAACCCACTCACTCACTCACTGTGTTTTCTTGAAAGTTAAAAGTTAAACAGGTTTCGTTTCTTTTTCATCTTCATCACCAAATCAGCAAAGCAAGCCAATCTACCTTCACACTACTTAACGTTGATCATGTTATATTGTATATGTATATCATATTATGGCATATTCTATTCTATACTATATACTATATATTATGATGCGTACATCGTCGTGCTGCATATTATATGTTATATGTAGTCAAGATTTAAAATCCAAAACAGAAAAGATGTACATAATTAATATTACATGTATTACATATTCACATACAAAGTACACACGGTACTGTTACTTGTGTTTTGTTTGTGGTGTGTTCTCTAAGTGTATTTAGTATATTTACATAAGACTGCAGAACGATTTCTATACATGATGTGTAATTTTCTACTGTACTCATCATCATCGTGAAGGCGAAATCGAAGTCATTCATTCAAAGATTTGATTCTTTCATCTTTTACTTCTTTTCACTTTCTCACTTATTCATTCATTTATTTATTTACACTTTACACTTATTACTTTTGGCTACGGTAGATTGTAGGTAGATGAAGACATGTGTAATGTTTTATGGGAATGTAAATGTGTGTGTGAGCGTGTGTGCAGACAGGAAATGCAGAAATGCAAAATATCCAATACAAGTTCTCTTGAACTTTACTCATAATATCACATCATAATACACATACACGCAGTATACCAATAATGTAGTTTTTTTTACTACTGTGTAAGTGGTAAGTGCACTCCCAACTCTCAAAAGCATAAGTGTAATAACAATAATAAGTCATGTGTATATGGAAGTTGTAATAGCTTGTGCAATATTATAATGGTCATGAATGATTTTCTCTTCTTCCTCTCTCTCTCTCTCTCTATTCCTGATCATGATATTTAATTGTACAACGACAAGTCAAAAGCCAACATGTAATAACGACGTCAAAACATGTGGAAAAAAACTTGTCTTTCTATCTCTGAACTATGTATGAAGGCTGAAAAACGTCAATTAATAAATAATACTTTAAAATTTCTCTAATTTGTCTCTCTCTCTCTCTCTCTCTCTGTCTGTCTGTTTCCAACTTTTCCAATCCAATCTATGATTGGATTATCACATATTTTCTTACAACTGCACTTATATACCCAAAAGGTAAACATGTGGCAGTCAACATGAAAATAAAATTATGATAATGATTAATCGTCAACAAATGCTGTTAAGTAAGTGAAAATGAATAAGTACGCACACACGTTTTGGAAAAAAAAGAAGAAGAACGGATATTTAGAGAGCGAAAGTTGTTTTTTTCTCATCCTCTTCAGTGAGCAAAATTGAACAGTTTTTTCTTTTCGTCTCTCTCTCTCGCTCTCTGCTATTCTCTAGTTCATGTTGTCTCTCAACTCTCAAAAACATTTTATAATGTATAATTTAGTTTCTATTTATTATACTTGTTTTTTTTGTTTAGTATTTTATTGTTTTTGCTCCTTCCACATCATCCTGTATAAATTATACCAATGTAACTAAAATACATAATGTAATGATGTGGAGGAAGAACGACTATTTTGAAGCATCTCTTTTCACATAAGTATGAACATAAAAAATATAATATAATATTCATGTAGATACAAAAATATATAACACGATATTATTATGTATTACATACTTTGATAATTTATTTATATAATATTATATAAAATATAATAAAATAATATATATAATTTAAAATCGGATTTTCTGCTCCTCATCAATCCCTTTTCAATATAAATAAAGTATAATTCTCATATAACTCATAACTTAAAAGCATTACAATACTATATCGTATCGTGATTTTACACCTTTTTTTAGGATAAGTTTAATTTAATATTCAAGGTGCACAGGAAATGTAATGATATAATTAATAATAATAATAATAGATAATATTATCCTGTAATACTATATTCTGTATTCTGTATTATAAAAAAGGGTAGTACAAATTACATAACAACAATTTGGCAACTCCAAATAATAATAAAAAAATAAAATGTCAAAGGCATTTATATTATGCATCGACATAACAAAAAATTAGGTTGTCGCGATGAGCCCCAGGTGTAAAATTATAAAAATAAGAATAATAACTTTCACGTGTAAATAAAGAAAACTAAACAACAAGATCATCAGTCCAAGACTTGTTATGCTCAAGGAAGAATAAAAAGATGTAAACTAAAAAAAGTAGAAGTCTATGTAAAAATATCATGGTTTTTTGTTTGTTTTTGCAATGCATTTTTTTACGACAAGATATTACGAATTACGAACCCTGTTTAATCCATCATTAATGATTAATGAATTAATTGTTCGTCTTTTTACGATAGACTGGAGCAGGGCGATTTTTAGTAGTGGAAGAAGTAGTTTTACTTGTTGGTGCAGTAATGATTGGTGAGGAAATGATAGATTGAATAGAAGGAATGGTTGAATTGGTAATATCAGTATTTTCGGTAGTTGTAGCCGTTGCATTTTCCCCAGAAGAAGAAGATGATGATGAGGAGGATGAGGTTGAAACGGACACTTTACCTTTGGCTACTTTACCCTGTCGTTCCGATTTCTTTGTGGTTCCAGTTGTTGTTGGGGTTGTTGATGTGTAGCCCTGTTTGGGAGGAGGGGTGACGGTGATTGCAATGGATTGAACTTGTGACTCGGCGACAAAAAGATCTCCATCATCAATACGATCTTGAGACAAAAGTGGTTCATCTAAAACAGACGATTCATCGACATTGTCCAAAAATGGGTTTATTGTTGGAATTAGCCCCGGTATGACGCCCAAAAGAGGATAATTGGCATTAGTAGTGGAGTGGGTGAAGGGAGAAGGATCATAATTATGATTAGGATGGAGAGTAGTTGTATTCTTACTAATACTACTACTACTACTGCTACCGAGAGGGAAGGTACTAGGAGTTGTACTAGTAAAAATAACTGGTTTTCCAGTAGTTACGGGTTCAAAAAGAGTCGTCAAAGTCTGAGGCTTTTGAGTCACAACAACAACACGGCGACGATCAACAATAGTATAAACTTTCTTATTCTTACGATTACTGTTATTATTTTCATTATTATTAGTTTTGGGACTGGCTGTGGTTGTGGTTGTGAGTTGTGAATTGGTTTTCACATCATTTTTACTACTATTACTACTACTAGACTTATTAGTTTTTCTAGTATTGGTTTTACTACTACTAATACTAGTTTTGTTATCATTATTACTACTACTACTAATATTTCGGAATAGTATTGTCTGTTCAGTCTTTTTTTGTCGGCTGTCAAGAGGAGGAGTACTAGTAGTGGTGGTAGAAGAAGACATACTACTTTTACCATCACTCGTAGAAAGCTCATCCTCACTCTCATAAAAATATCCAGGATAATTTTCTGAATAAATATCATCATAATAATTATCATTATAGTTAGTATTAAAATTAACATTTTTTTCGCTCTCTACTGGAACATTGGAGAAAGTACTAACATCTTTCTCCTTTCCTTTTGTAGTTATGAGATTTTTCTCATTCTTTCCTTCTACTGTTTTAATATGATTAGGACTATTACGACTACCACTGCTAATATTAGCAGCTGTACTGGTACTATTACTACGGGATTTTGTTTTGTCATTGTCATCGAGGAGTTCAAGTTGTTTTAAAACACCCTCAGACGAGGTGATGTTAACACGAGTAGGTAATGGTCCAAGGGTTAGGTCACGTATGGGATTTTTTCGGTCAGAGTCATTAAGTGTCAAGTTGTCGTCTTGGTGTCTTTTCTTTTCCACCAAAATGTATCCTTTATTGTTTGTCTGAAAAAAGTCCATAATTTCTTTTACACTATTTGACGAAGAAGAGGAAGACACAGAAGTAGAAGTTGAATATGATACACTAGTTTTTGGATGCTTTTTACTATGGTTAACGCTACTACTGTTTGGGTTAGTATTACTTTTGTTAGTGGTCAAGTCTTTTTTGTTTAAAGTAGGTAAAGAAGATTGAGGAGTTGATAATAATGAGTCGTGCATGTTAGTCGTCGTTACGTTTATTTTTACTACTTTAGAAGAGAAGGAAAGAGGAGTTGAAGAAGAAGTAGAAGAATTAGAAGAAATAGGTTCAGAAGAGGATAAATCTTTGGTACCAGAGCTTTTTGTTGATGCGGGTGCAGCTGTACTTGACACATCTTCCGATGACCTTCCAGAGGCAGCAGGGGATGAGAGAGGAGCTGTGTAGGTTGATTTTGTTTCACTAGCAGCATGAGACAACTCTGCGGATTCAAGTTGTGCACCAGGCTCAATCATTGAGATCAATTTGTTGATATCGAAAGGATGACCTGTGATGTTGAACACGGTTACATTTTAAATACCCTTATTCCGTATTCCGTAGTCCGGAGCCTCAATTTTTACCATTTTTAACCATGAAAAATGCTCAATAATTATTATTCTTACCATTGTAATCTGGGGCATTAGCATCAGCTAAAACTTCAAAAACTGGATTTCCGGCATCTGTTCCTTGAGACAGGATTTGAACTCCGGGGATTGGACTGGATTTTTGTTGTTGTCCTTGTTGGATTTGAGCGGGAGCGGATTGTTGATATGTGACAACTGGAGAATTGGATGGACTAGCACTGTAGTCATTGATAGCAGAAGCAGTGGCGTATGTACTACCTCCAGCACTGTCTGGAATAGCGGCAATGAGAGAACTCAAAGCTTGATTAGCTTGTGGATTAAGAGAAGTAACGGGGGAATCATACACTTGTGGGAGTCCTTGTCCTTGGATTTCAAAAGTTGCTCCATAGTTATCTGGTCCATGAGAGGAGATTGATTGAACTCTGTACTGTTGCTGCTGTTGTTGTTGTTGTTGCTGTTGTTGTTGGGCAAATTGACTTCTGTAGGCAGTGTCAAAATAATCTGGTCCAGTTGATTGAGGAACGTATGGGATGTTATTATTGTTGTTATTATTGACTGCAGCTTTGTATGCTTGTGCCAATTTGAGGGGTGTCTTTACGGGAGCAGATGGGATAGCGTTGAAAGATGCATAAGTTTGTTGAAGTGGTGGACTGGCAATAGGTTGGGCATGAGAGTAGTGTTGTTGGTGGTGATATTGTTGCTGTTGCTGTTGTTGTTGTTGTTGACCACCAAAAACTTGTTTGTTATGGTAGAGAAGAGTTGAAGGAACAACTGTAGTCAAACGAAAGTAAAAGTGCATCAAGTATCAAGTATTAAATCATGCAAATGTTTATAGTTTTCATCGTATGTATTTATCTGAAAAAGAAATTACATTAAAATTTATATTATATTATTCGATTATTATTTATACCTTCAATTTGTTGAGCACTTTCTTGAACATTGTATGAAGAAGAAGCAGCAGCGACAGGGAGACCATAACTATTACCTTGAATTTCCTGAATTGGAGAAACAGTATGATAACTGGGCTGAGATTGGTGAACAACTTGTTGAGCAACAGGCTGAGCTTGATGAATAACTTGTTGCAAGGGTTGAGATTGAATTGATTGAAGGGATTGAAGGGATTGCAATGGTTGATATTGAAAGGTTTGTTGAACTGGTTGGATTTGTAATTGTTGAATTTGGGGTTGTAATTGTACTTGTTGTTGGTGTTGATGCTGATGTTGGTGTTGGACAATTTTAACCTTTTCGGGCTTCTGGATTTTTTCAGGTGAACTAAGCTTGGGTGGTTCAGGAAGAACAATGGTAGCTTGCCACTGATTGTGTTTTTGTGGCTGTTGGTGTTGTTGATGATGGTGTTGGATTTGAACATGTTTGGGGAGAGTTGGGAATCTTGGGAGGTAATGGGGGATTTTTGCAAATCGAGATCCAATCCATCCAAAAATCTTTGATGGACCAGATTGACGGATTTTTACATTTCCATGTTGTTGTTGTTGCTGCTGCTGATGTTGTTGTGGTGGTTGATGATGATGATAATAATGATGCTGATGAACTTCAGTAGAGGAGGATCCTGATGCGGAGGATGATGGTGGTTCTGGTTCAGCTAGGGCAAGAGTTGCTATAAAAGCAATCACTAAGATGACTCCTGTCGATTTCAACTGAATGAACCAAGAAGGAAAAATTATATAATTATTATTACCAACAATCTACCATTTACCTTTACATTTTCATTAGTGATACTGACTTGTACTCATTTTATTTTGAAAAAAATCAAGTAAATGTAATAATCTAAAATCTAAATTAAAATATTCACACACGATACAAAACACAAAATATTTTAAATTCTAGAAATTCTAGAAATCAATCATCAGGTTATACTTAGTACACGCTAAAACACCCAATAATAGGCAACGCACAAAATTTCCACTTTCAAATTTTATCCACTTTATCCAAAATCCAAAATTGAAAGAAAAAAATTTATTACCATTTTAATTTTTAATGTATTGATGCACAAAATTGAACAAATTTTTTAACAATTATTTTCACAAATTCACTTGATTTCACACTGTAAAAATGAGTAAGACGTTCAATGTGTATAATGGGACGTTCTTACTTCCTTTGTAATAAAACTTGAATAATATTAACTTTACTTTGTCTTGTATTGTATTGTATTGTGTGCAAGCTAGAACGGAAGAGGAACGGAAGTCCAATTCTTCTCGTCGACTGACAAACTTGAGTCGAAACAAGTCTACTCTTATAGATTCGCAAGATGGCAAAAAACTTGAGAAATTACGCATTCACTTTCACTGTTTCTCTCTCATGCTCACTACTCACTGCTCAATGCCCAATGCTCATACACAATGCACAGTACACACGTTGTCGTTTATTTACCTGTAACCTGTACAGTACCAAGTAAAATGTTGTATGCTGTTTATTGTACAATGCATAGAATCAGCTAGTCAGCCACTGAGTCGTGCTGTAGTGCTGTATGCTGTATATGTCATCTTGTAAAGAGAAAAAGAGAAGGAGAGGAAGAAGAAGCTGACGGACGGAGGCACTGACTTCTACAATCACAATTACAATTTCCCTTGACCTATTTTTCCTTGGATCATAATCCGGTAGACTTCTACAACTACCAACTTTTGCATTTCCTATCATCTAGTGCATTACGATTTACGATTGATTTGATTTGGCTACTATCCTTTTATCTGTCACTACTGGTCGTATTGACTATTGACCACTCGAGTTTTTCAATCGCTGTCCGTCTTTTATCACTGTTGTGTATTGAGTATTGTGTATGCCATCAAAATTCAACAACATAAAATATTTGTACACAGCGTGTACGCTCATCTGAATGATCTTCTTCTTCAACTTTGTCTTCTGTCTTTTGTCATGTTTTTATCTTTAGTCTTCACCTTTCATCATAAAAGTCCAGTCCTTTTCTCACCTTGCTCCTCGTTTACACTTTTTTTAACAAAACGTCAAACTTGTCAAATCAAAGTTGGCAATCAAAATACACACATTTCATTTCAAACCTGAAACAGATCACCATGGTGTGCTACATGCATAAAAAATACAAAGTATGTACATGAAAGATGAAAGTATGTATAGATGAAAAACGAGTAGATACTTGCGTATTGTGTAGTGGAATACATTTAGGTATCATGAAGTAATGAAGAGCTCCAATTTTAACTTCCACAAAAACTGTTCCGATTCCAGAGAAAATGATCTCTTTTATGTCTTAGTATGGTATAGTTTAAAATTTAAACTACATGCATGGTAGTCACAATTTGTGTCTATTAAAAATGTATTCATTTTGTCCCTGTTACCTCTTACGTAACACTGTGTAAACTATGCAATGAGCAATACTTTACGGAAATCCGGAATGCAGTTGGATTCAAATAGTTGCATGAACGAGCACAATGAGAAATGAGAAGGAAGCTCTAAGCTCTAAGAATAGAGCTTAGATAAGAAAATTGTGTCTTTGTTCACAATTATTATTAATTGAACCTCTTATTGTCATAATGATATAATAATTAATAATGATAACATGATTTAATTGCCACCATTTATGTTATTCTTTTCAAAAAGCAAATACAAAAAAGCATACCATAAGTTTATCCATTATCCATATTCTGTATCAGCAATCAGCACGCGTCACGCATACTTACAACTTTTAGCATGCTAAATGCTAATATAAAATACACGAGGGAATCCTTTTAAAAATAAAAGTAACAATAATTGTAATTGTTTTAATAATCTTCTTCATTACTGTTCTATTTTAAATGGCTTTATTTTCATCACATATCACATCACATGGCATGGTAATTCTTCCTTCATATGTATGAAAATGCTTCTTTGATTATTTTTCGTATTCCATATTCCATATTCCATACAGACAACAGAAGATCCAAATGGTTTTATTATGCTACCTACTGGCTTATTTATTTTTTACTTTTCACTTCCTACAATAAACTTTGACGACACGTTCTACGCCGTGTACTATTTGCCTGACTCTGTTCATGTGTAAAATTGTACACATAAAAGTGATGACAATAAACATTTTCCATACACCATACATGGCAAAGAAAATTTTATGAATCCTTTGCATGCACCACAAGTACAAAATTAACATATAAACTGGCACATGTTGACAGTCTATAGTCTACAAATTGTATTCTACATTTTATACTTTAGCAGAACACGACCATTTTATGGAAATAAATACACAAAATTCAAAAGCACAACGTACAATTTATGCATAAATTGACCAGATTCTCTAGATTCTAGATTTTAAAAATAGCATCATAATTCAAGACTTGTAACCTAAAACATACAAAAACTTTGCTTGATTTATACAATGTAGAAGCACATTGAGGATTGTACAAAAAGGATGAATGGATTATGATTAGTGTTACAACTGTGAGGATGATGATAGAGTACATTATGGTGTATAGTGGATAGTGTTTGGTGTATGCATGTGATGACGCACTTTATGCTCACAAACTTTGGCACAGCTTGAGGAAACGAGTTTTCTTTTGTGTACTTTTGAGAGTTTTAACTTTTATCACATAAAGCATGTATACATGGTACATGGTACACGATAGATTGTAGATTGTAGCGCATGCATGATACAGTATGTACATGTCATTGTGCACGTGCTTTTTATGCAGGCAAAAGAGGCATAGTGCATACAGCATACAATAGATGTAAAATTCACAGACTTATTTGTGGTTGATGACTTTGCAGTCCGCCGTTCACAATTGAAGACAATTACTTTACTTTTTGTACTCCTTTACAAACGGTCATTTTGAATTTTGACTTTTGACATGTAATAAAATCACCATCCTTCTTGTCTATGGATCCCATCGTAATGATGTATTATCACGCAGTGATCACATAATATTATGTATACTACTGTGCTGTAAACTGTAATCATGTAAATATGTACACTGCAATAAAGTTTGTATAGGTAATCTGCGGTTTTTCTTCCTTCCGACTGTGATTTCACTTCAAGGATTACGTATCATTTACTATTACATATTTCTTGCTTCTTCTTTTTCTTTTCTTTTAGATACTTTAGATTTTGCAGGTTGCAGTCGAGAGTCTAGAGTATAAACATTGTATGAATAATGACGCAGAGCACAGAGCATCAACAACATATCAAGTTATTACGCACAGTATGCTCGACGCTCAGTGCTCAATCATTCTTCGATCTTTTACTTAATCGTAACAAGTAACAAGTGTGGGCAGTGGTCAAACTTAAAGATGAAAAAGTTCTTTCTCTTTACCAGTTTATTTAGCATAAAATACAAAAGCAATCCAATTATGAGCTTCATTTCATTCCAAGCTTTTTACTTGATTCAAAATTCAAAATTCGAAACTCAAATGAGAAAAGTCAACTGCTCTCAGTTCCAAAGTCCAAACAAATGTATTGAAACTCAGTATGTAAATATATTTGCTGTGTGTTGTGCATTGTAGTTATGTCGTGGTGTACAATATCATTGACATTTGATTGAAAAATCAATGAATGTTCAAAGAATTAGTTCTATTGCTTTCTAATCCATCTTCAAAATTCAAAGTTGAAATTGAAAGCACTTCAAAAAGCTCATGTCAGTTACATATTATAAGAATGTTTAAGTGCGTGCACATGAGAGTGAAAAGGGAGAATGAGACATTTTGAATTCTGACATTCGCTCATTCAAGTACTGATCACGGAATATTGTACACTGTATAGATTAGAGATATGTATTGCCCATTACCCATTCATTACTAATTACGATTACGAATTTACGAATGCGAATAGGAATAATGATAAATGATAAGTTACAAGTTGCACTGTTAAATGCGGTAATATTATTGTACAATTTACCATTTACGATGTACACTGACCACTGACCATTGAAAAACTTCAAAGTTTTGGGTAAAACTTTTTAAATTGTAAATGAACGCGTAATATGATGCATAATATTTAAATGGCTTCATGGTTCATTACCCATATTACTCATCAATCACATGTACATTGTACATGGTTAATTGTAAATTGTATATGGATGCTACTAAGGCTTTGAAATTGAGATTGATATCGAGATCGTTCATCTTCTTCTTTCCTACAAATTTTCAACACCACGCACACACGACCATTATCACTTTTACACTCCTCATTTAATAATTATAATTATTGTAGAACTAGTGTCCACTACTCCAAGCTCTAAACACATATACAGCACACATGTGCATATGTGTCTATATGGCGCGGCCCATAGTTCACAGTTCGCAGTTCACATTGGAAAGAGAAAAGTTTCTTTTTTGCAGTGAAAAACATTTGATTTAGTTATAAGTTATAATAATGATATGTAGAAATTATAATTATGTTCATTTGAATATTATTACTGTTGTTTACACTTTTTGACTTTACACATTATACACAGACATGGTTTTTTTATTGTACATTTTGTCGACTGTGAACTGCAAAGAAAGAAACAAGAAGAGTGAGGAATAAAGAATGAAGAATGAAGAGGATACAATGATCATTGACTAATGAATGCAACAACTGTACAAGTATACAACTATACAACTAGAAAACATAGAAAACAACAATAACAACAACAATAATGTGCATCCGATTGTAATATTATGCATGTATATCATCACAAAACATCAAGCTGCAATTGATTACATGTGTGTGATACATTGATATTATATTATGCTGTAAATTATGCATCATCCACATTATACATATTACATACATGTGAGACTCGCCTTGTGAGTTGTGTTTACATTGGTATAGTCTACAGTCTAAAGTCTACAGTGAGTTAGGAATTCTGAATTCAGACAGGGGCAGCGAAAAGGCAGGGAAAAGTGTGTGTATTTGTGCCATCATATTAGTTAATTCGACATTACATACCTGTACATAGTACATAGTTTTGCACACGGTTATTCTATTAAGTGGCATTATCATTAAGCTGTTGCCTGTTGCAGTTTAAAATTTGAACAAAAGGATGAAAGTGAAAAGCCATCATGATGAGGATGATGACTTTTAAACTGCATCACGACTACTGCAGAACATGACTCTGAAGAGGAGCGCCTACTGTATTTATTTAGTTATTTATTATTTGTTATTATTTATATTGTGGATTGTGGTTCACTAATTGCTAATACTCTCAGCTTATCTTATTCAACCGGAAATATTTAGAATTTTCGTACAAATAATACGTAATAGTACATAAATAAAGCAGTGTGTCGTGCTTTCAACTCGAGCTCGAGAGTTGAGAGTTCATAAAGTTTAGAGTTGAAATTTATTTAACCGTTTTCCCTACTTTTAAAGTAAACAAATTTATGACATTGCCATCATGATGATACAGCACACAGAACATAATACGTAATATTATGGGGATTTTGAACCACAATGTGTAAAGATTATATAAGTATTTTAGATACATGTGGCATGAAACATGAAACATCTACATAATTTAATTTGGTACATAAATTTAAATTTGAAATTCATACTCTTTTTTTACATCCGGGGAAATCCCCTTCACCTTCCTAATGCCGCTCAACGCTCAACAGAGTCCATCGGCCATCCTTCATTGTTCATCGTTCATACCGACAGATTTGTTGTAAAAAAACATGACACTGCCCAGTGCACAGTCATAAATTATTGTGAATCTTTTTTATGTCTACAAAACGTACAAATGTAGAATTTACAATGGATTTACTATTTACAAGGTACGTGATACACACTGCACAATGTCGGTGAGGGGAAATAATTAAGATATATCTCGAATCTCGAATCTCGACTCTAGAAACCAGAGTAGGTACATGCAATACATAATGTATAATATATTCATCTCATCTAGTATAAAATATTTATTCAACGATCGTCTTTGAGAAAATCTTTGTAGAATTTTATTGCTATTTATTAGTATAACTTTTATTACACAGCATTAAGTACGCTGTTATGAGCGGATCGATTACAAGTTTTACACTTTACATGAATATGCATGCATCATGAATGTTCAGTGTTCAGTTGCCAATAGCATAGGAAAACAAACCTCACATCTAACATGTATATTATTATAATATGTAGACTCCTAATTCCTGATTCCTGATATGCAAAAGGTTTCTTGAATTTCCATCAATGCATTCAGTATTCATCCTTTGAATTTTTCTAAGACCGTTGATTTGACTAAACAAAAACAAAAAACAAACAAACATTGAATGAACAAGCTACAATCTCCAACATTTTTTCATGATTATTTTGTGCTTTATATACGTTGTACATGCAACATCCATGCAAAAGGAAATGCAGCACCCAGCACCGTAGAAAAAGCAAAAGAAGAAGCGTAAATAAATAAGTGGTCAGTACATATTACATACACTGCACACTGCACATTCTATATTCTATATTCTATACAGTTTACAGTTTTTCTACAAAAATCGTGTGCAGCAAAACAGACACACAATGAAACGAAACAAAACAAGAAACACAAGACACAAGTGAGAAAAACAGCGTAAACTGACTCAAGTTGTGACTGTTTGTCTTCTCCGCTACACAAAAATGAAATAATCTTAAACATGATTCTTGATTTCCAATAGAAAAAAGATGAAAAATCATCAAGAATAAGAAACAGAAATTCATTATAATATATAATGTAATGTTCAGTGCTCAGCTCATCATTTCGTTTTTCATCCATTCTCTATCTTCTCATGCACAAGGTACATGCTTTTGACTATTGAGTACTGTTTACTCTTTACTCTTTATATATTACGTTAACTTTTCGTCCACTCGTCCCAGTCAACTTTTTCATTTCATTTGCATTTTTGCTAATATGAAACCATACACAATACAACAATATACATACATGCACATGATACGATATGATATGATGATGAATGCACAATTATTACAACTTTTTTCTTCTTTACTGATTATAACTTTCGCTCTTACTAACTTTTCTGATTTTTGTACTTACTTTTTTAGCTTGAAGCAAACATCTTACAATGTACAACTTTTGTACAGCGGATGTTGTTTTTGTATTTGTATTTACAATTTATATTTGACAAAACAAGAATTTGACTTTTTTGCCTTTCCTCACTTTTTTAATATTTGCTCTTGTTAATATGGTAAAATTTTTGTACAGTATTGATGTATTTGATGTGTTATTGTTATTCTCATTTGATTTGATTTTCATTTTAATTTCGTCAGGAGAACAATACTTGATAATTGTGATGTGGTATGTGGTATTATTATTACTGTTGCTCCGTGTTCACTATTGAACATTGAAAATTGAAAAACCCAAGAACAAATTCAATCTAAGTCATGTCGAGTCATGGAAATTACGTGTTGATGGTTGATGGTTGAGGATGAGATGCAAGATAGAGAATGAAAGGATGAGAACTCGTTTCATTTTATTGAGTATCGACAAGAAAAACTGTACTTGGACGTATTTATTATCATGCTTGTTATTACCATTACCATTTTCATTTTCATTTTCATCTCCATTTCCATTTCCATATGCCCACGTACTGTATTAGATATTAGACAAGATTCAAGAATCAAGAGTGAAAGAGAGGCAAAAACGAGAAGAGAGAGAGAGAGATTTGTCGTTTAATTTGATTCAATTTACTTAGTGAATGAAAAGAAACATAGTGTAAATTCAATATTCATAGTCTACAGCCTACAGCATTTAAATGTTGTGTATTTTTTCACGCATATATGTACATAATAAAGACAATAAATAGTGAAATGAATATGCAAAGATGTGTATTTAACGGCTTTTCTCATCGATAAATGTTGACTTGATTACCAACCAAGTTTTGAGTTTTGATACACATTACCCATGTACCATACACCATGTACCGTACATTGGACATGTGATGTTGGATGCTAAGTGTCAAATGTTGCTTTGTCGAAAAGGACAAGAAAAACGAAAAAATGAGATGAAATGAAAAGACGAATGTCAAGTTCATGACAGGCCATCGTTCTCCATTGGAGATTGGAGATTGGAGAGGCTGACGACTGACAATCGATTTCTTCCTTTCGATTTTCATTTCAATTTCATGCACAAAAAACAAAAACACGCACATACACAAAATACAAGGCACAAGACACTTCACACATCATACATATCACTCATGTGGACACTGCACACTGCACACCTATATATTATGCACTATACACCATTCACTATGCACAATACAGACTAGACACTAGACAACTAGGCACAGCAGGTGATTTTCTCTAACGTGTAAGTTTATTTATTTATTTATTTGTTAATTTAATTAACGAGCGACTGTCGATTCTCGATTCTCGATTCTCCCTTCTTCTTGTCAAGTACGAGATTTAAAAAGTGTGAATGAAACTTTTAATTAATTATTAATGCGCCAGCATCTAGTAAATTTTGTATATTTTATACTTTATACAATTGAAATCTGTATTATCTATAAGCTATAATCCATAATATGTAAATAAAAATATAATAGTACAACAGTTCAAAAGCTGAGAAAATCATGAAAAGTAATAGTATCGTACAGGAGGAACATTTTCGTTTGGTTCTAGGTTACTGCATTGAATCTGAAGATCTATGAATTTTCCATGGATTTTCAAATCTCTTCCTTCGATAAGAGACGCTGCATTCAGGGCCTAATTTAAAAGTAATACGAAAACAATTATTAGGCTTTTTTAGATTCTAGATTCTATAGTCAATAGTTTAAAATTTTGACAAGAAATAAATAACCATAAATAATGAATGGAATGATAAATGTGTAAAGTGTAGACTTACCTGTGTCATGGTATTATTCATCAAGTCTTTGTCATCAGCATCCAAATCACTATCGAATATAATGAGTCCTCCATACGAGATGCCTGAAATGTTCAAATGATGATTTGTGTCAAAAAAATCCAAAAACTCCCTCACAGTCAATTCTCCACGTATTTCAAACCGACTCCAAATTGTGTATTCAGTTTGATTGTAGCGAAGGATCGGCGCTTTTGAAACACCAACATGACTAATCATCGGCAGCGAGAGATTGACAAAGCAGTCTTTGAAAGAACAGTCAAGCCTCTGTTTTTTATCCACTAGCTTGATCAACTCGAAGGAACTTAATCCTGCGACAACTGATGTTGTTGTAGCAAGAGCTGGAATTATTCGACCTGCTACTAATTTACTCTGAAACCGGTCAATAGGTGGAATTCCATAGTTTTTTGCTCGGAGGTTTGAGGCTGCAGTGATAAAATCCATGTGAGAATTTGTGTCATCATCCTTTTCAAATTCCAAAGGAGAAATCAGCAAATCCTGTGAAAAATTGTAAAATTGTGAGCTTTGAGTTTTGAGTTTTGAATTTGACGAAATTCAAAAGTACAATAAAAGCAACATAAATAGTACAAAGTTTAAATTATTTTTAATTCAATTCCTACTTTGTAATCTTCTACTGATGGCATTAGACGGATCAAATTTTCTAGTTTTTGGTCCATAATTTCTTCTTCTTTTACCATTGTTTCTGATCGTGGTACCTCATGCTCTTGGTTTTGAATTATGGATTGAATCTGTAAAGAAAATGCAGGAAAAGATTCAAAACTCAATACCAATACGGTACTGTAAAAAAATACAATTTTTTCATTATTATTCAACATTAAATGAATCGTTTTTCTACCTGAGCATCACCATTTTGTTGACCCTCTAAAGATATTTGATACACCTGAGCCATCAAATGAGCTGCACTACGAACAAAGTCCACTGCAAATCCTTCATTGGAATCTGCTAAGAACTCTGAATGGATATTCAATGGTTTTGGACAAAGTTTGTTCTGGGTCCAAAACGGTTGTCCCTCTTCTGTAGTGGAATTTGGTGGATAGGATTCCAAAAGTTGGGAAATTTCATCAGTGTATAACTCTTTGAATTTTCTACTAGCCCACAATATACAATCAGAAAAGGAAGCAGGGCGTTCAAGCAGAGATTTCTGAATGGATTTAATCATGCTGTATTTTTCTTCTGTTGATAAAGCCTCGTTCTTTTCCCATGTGCTGCATCAATTGGATAAAAGTACAATAAAATATTATATTATTATGATCGTAGTGTGTGTTGAGAGTCGAGTGTCGAGAGGTAAAATAATATTGCTATGTACAATTTTTACACTATATAAGTGTTTGGACATGAAATACAGATTCGCGTACCTAAAATCAGATGTTTTCATAAACAGACGAATGTTTTCAGGTCCAACTTTAAAATATTCTTCAAATTTTTCCCTTGCCCACTGCAAAGTATGATGGATTGAATTAGGAAAATTCTTAATGGTACACATTGGAATTTCCACCTTTGTACTGGGATTCTTTGTTGATCCGTACGTTTTTGTCCGTCCAGGAATTATAACCTGTGTAGTGTGTAGTAGAAAACGAAACAATTTGTAATTATTTTTAGAAATTAGAAAGTAGTCAACAATAAAAAATAAAAAATCCAGGAAAATCGTTCATTTCATTTGGAATTTGCAAAAGGTTTTAAAATATAGTAGTTTTTAATGAATTATAATTAATTGTTAATTATTTTTTTTACCTGTGTACTTCCTTGAGTTCCATTAGTTCCAGAATCGAGCATTGGTTTTGAATATTTGACGCTCATTCCGTCCAAAAATTGCCTGGCTTTTAAATTGTCAACTGCCAACACAATGACATCCAATCCTTCGTAGAACTCATCATCATAAACTACTTTTTCAGTTATTGTCCTGGATGATGACGATACGGATGATAATTTCTCTTCTCCTCCAACTTGATTTTCTTGACCAATAATTTTAATCTCTGGATTCATACGGTGAATGGCTTTGACTGCAGTCTGGGACTTACTTTGACCAACGTCTCTCGGCCGGAATAAAAACTGACGATTCAAGTTGGACTTTTCAATATGGTCCATATCTGTGAGAATTATTTGACCTTTTGGTCCTGATCCAACACCCATCAGAGCAAAATTCTTCAATAGCTCACCCCCTGAAAAATATGTGCAACACGGAAGAATATATTAGTCATGAAATATACATGTATTATTGATAGAAATAACTTTTTTTTCCAGATAAAAAACGTTTTGTTCCATATAGATTGTATAAAATTGCTTTATTTTTTTTTCCAG